>LOEQ01005773.1:29391-61696 GCA_001685075.1 Bramus lutescens | reverse complement strand
TTTATTAACCAATGAAAGTAACACATACACAGATGACCCTCCTACATCACACAGCCTCATGGCAACACACAGATTAACAGAAACGGTTTAATTTAAAATTAAGAGATAGATAGGAATACATGTAGATTGTTGTCCAAGCACTGTTGCAATTAATATAGTTTTTCTGTGATTATTCTGGTCTGAGCTGCTGGGAAACAAACGAGCAGTCTCCCCCTACATATTTTTGTCCTGTAAAATATTTTTCTTCTCTCCACTATAATCAATAGTCTTCCTGGGTCAGGGTCTGGCATTAGAGGTCTTTTATAACTTGTAGAGCATCTTCTGGTATTTATAGTCTCTGCTGAAAAAGTTGCTGTTTTTTTTAATTTTTTCATTTTTTTCATTCCAACCATAGTTTCACCTCCAGCCTCTCTTCCTGCCCCCTCTTTCCACCTCCCATCTACCTTGGCCCCATCCACTCTGCCTCCATCTCCTTTCAGAAAAGGACAGGCCTTCCATGGGAGTCAACAAAGGATGGCTTATCAAGTTGAGGCAGGACCATGCTTCTCCCCTGCATCAAGGCAGGGCAAGGCATCCCAGCATAGGGAATAGGTTCCAAAGAGCCAGCTCATACCCCAGTACAGGTCCTGATCCAACAGCTAGGGGTCCTAGAGACAGACCTTTGTATACAAATTGTATTTCTCTCTCTTGTTGCTTTCAATATATTTTTGTTGTTCTTTTGTACATTTAGTGTTTTAACTATTGCATGACATAAGAAGTTATTTTTCTTGTCCAGTCTATTCTTTGTTCTGTATTCCTCTTTGACTTTGATAAATATCTTATTGCAAGAATGTAAACATAACTAAGATAATAAGTCCATGCCAGGAGTGCTTAGTGAGGATGTGCAGAGTTGGCAACAGGAGTCTGGAGAGACAAGACAACAAAAACATATGGTCCTCAGGTAAATCATGACGTTTGGGGAAATGGTTAGTGTGAACCTTGGTCCCTTACCTGGAGAGGAGCTGCACTTTGGTCCTGGAAATGAATGAAAATGGTAGCACAATTCTAGGGTCCCTATCTAAAGATAGGACCAAGAGTCTGTGGAGACTAAATTTGGAGTTGATGAAGACTAAATTTGGGCTGATGAGGTTCATCAGCTTGATAATAATAACCATTTTGCATGCACATCAAAATGTGTGGTACAACTTAAATCTATCTACTTCTTGTGTGCTTTATATTTTTGTAAGTCTTTTTAGCATTTTATTACTTGAGGATTTCTTAAATACGTATAATATATTTTGATCAAATCTACTCCCATTCATCCCCAACAATTTTCCCTAAACCCTCACTGCTCACTATTCCTTCTTCATGCA
Source organism: Bramus lutescens (assembly GCA_001685075.1). Taxonomy (NCBI): domain Eukaryota; kingdom Metazoa; phylum Chordata; class Mammalia; order Rodentia; family Cricetidae; genus Bramus; species Bramus lutescens. The sequence continues at coordinate 60,344 of LOEQ01005773.1, read as the reverse complement.
CTAATTTTTAAAATGAGTAAGAACATTGATTCCGCCAATATGTGCATGTGTGTGGAACCACCTACCAGAGAATGAGTGACTTCTCAGGAGATGCATGCCTCAAGAAAGCTGACTCTCCCCCTTTAAGGAGGCATCAACTATCCATATCTTCTCACCTACTGAAAGGACTTTATGAGAATCTCGACCATCTGTGCTGGGTTTTTGGCTGGTTCATGTCAAAACTTGTAAAATCTACTTGTTACAAAAAAGAGAGGTTCTTACACACTATTATCAATGTGAAATATATTAATTTTCGCACAGTTAAAGATTATAGGCTGTTATTGTTTTGTAATATATCCATTACTGCTATTTGCGTCTTTTCTATTAGTTAATTAAAAGTGTAGATAAAGGAAGGGGAAATAACTTGATAACAATTTGAAATTCATATTAATGGTATATATTTCTTTCAATATTTTATTTCATAATAGGGTGTTTGAAGCCCTCTCACAACATACCACCTAATTGACCATCTACAGACTGTCAGTTAGATGCAATTACATTTAAGCTGGCATTTCAATCATCGCCACAATGGCCAACCATGCTTTGAGAATTTTAACTGTGTGTTGTACATTGACAGTAGGAGTACCTAGTTTTAAAAAATAGCAAAATTATTACTTGTAATTCCTTTTAGTGATTGAGGAAGATGTAACCCTATTAGATGGTGTGAAATTAATGACATGCTATTTTAATCCTCACTTCTTATCTAAGGATTTCAAAAGACTAGAAGGCTGTCAGACATGAAAGGAAATTAAGGGTTTGATTTCAAAAGACATTCAAGTTAACAACAAACAGAAACTTTTCCTTTAAACCCTCTCAAATAGCTGAGTGTAGCTAGGAAAGAATGTCAAGCGCCAAAGAAGTTTATTTTCTATATTGACAAAAACTGTGTGTTCTGGAAAAGTGTGCTCATTTGTCTCCATAAAATGTGAGGTGGACAGGCTTGATTAGTGAATTGATTACTTCATTTCTTTAAATCTTTAGTGCTTTCTCACAAATATGTTAAAATATAAAAGAAGTATGGAGACATAAGCTAGAAGTGTTTAAAGAACTAGAGAGCTTCAGTGTGAGTAAGGAATTTCCGTCATTTTCTAGTGAAGCAGACAGCATTAGGAAGTAAAATAACAGTACCAGGAGTTGATTACAAATCACAGGAATGTGTGTGAGTGTGCACATACATCTGTGCTAGTGATATGTCTCTTTTCTCAAAAAGTTTGTGAAAACTATTTGTCTATGCCAAATTGTCAAAATTTAAAAAAAAAGTAGAACTTAATCAATTAACAAAGAAAGCAGAAAAATAATTCATTCTAATATTTAATCTAGAATATTTGCATATTCTTTAAAATGTGTTCAATTTTTTATAATTTTTATTGAAATATATTTTTATTTTTTGAAATTAGAAGTTGAATTGTATTTACTGGGAAAAATAGTACGGAATAGTGCCAAAGTTTATATATCTATGTATGTATATATATATATATGTGTATATATGATCATACATGCATTGAACATACACAAATATGTACATAAAACAGCACAAATCTATGGATATAAGCATAAATATGTAGATAGAAATTTGAAAACATGACCACTAAAAAAATGAAAAAAAAAACCCTAAGTTTTCTCCTAAGGCCTATGATTTCCTAAGCAGTGGGTTTTGACTACATTTACAGTATCATACATGAATTACTACATGTGGAACAGGCCTTAATTCTAATCAAGAGACCAATAGATTACCATTTTTCCACTGCTACATCAGTAGGTATCTCTGGAAAAACTCAGGGCTCTGCCTTGAATAAAGGTTATTGATATTTTTTCCCTAGCAGTTTGCAGAGCACCTTCTAGTACTATAAAAGCTAGCCAGCAGGTTGAGTTTCCTGCTCTATCAAAGTTAATCTCTATGTATCCTGCATCCAAAGTGTATGGTGTCTTCAACAATAGAGTCTTACAGTGGGAAACCAAGAGCACTGGCAATAACTTGTGTTGTTTTGTGAACCAATGGGGTCTTTCTGACAAACTATTTGTATGGAAGCAACCAGTCAGTAACTGGCACTTAGAGTGTTATTTCTCCCAAGAGCATAATTATTCATGAATTTGGGGGAACTTCTCCTCAAATTTCTTTACACGACTACACCAAAGTTCTGCATGAATCTGAATGAAGAGATAATATGTATGGGGTAAGTGAAGAATCTTGTTTAGTTCAGATGAAGAGGAGTGTAAATTCACCAAGGGTAGTAACAATAACAAAATTAAATGATCCAGATTCTGGATATATTTGAATTATTTCTAAGGATACTTTCTGGTTTACTAATTAAGTGTACTCAAAGGCAAATAATTATTTTTAACCTGAGTATATACCTTGGTATGGAGAAGAATGGAACACAAGAAGGAATGAACAAGTTGTGTTTCATGAATGATAAGTTGAAATCACTGTTTATCCGTCTTTGTGAAAGTCTCAGAGGAGAGGAGTAAACGAGGTGTGGAGCTCACAGCTGAAGACTCCTATGAAGAGGTTACTCTTGGAAAGTAATTCAAATATAGATGGCCACTGTGCTTAAAATCTAGAACTATTCATTTCTTTTTTAATTCATCAACCAAAAAAATTAAAGAGATAACAACCAAACATGGCAAAAATGAAATATAATTGGATAAAGCAAAAGTCATGACATCAAGGCCAAACAAGGCGACCAAACAGAAGGAAAAGACTCCCAAGAGAAGACAATAATCAGAGACCCACTCATACAAATACTCAGGAGTTCCACAAAAAATATTAAGCTGAAAGCTGTAATAACTTCACAGATGACCTGGTAAAGTTCCATGTAAGCTCTGTACTTGCTGCTTCTGTGTCTGTGCGTTCATGTAAGCCTTGCTTAGTTGATTCAGAGTGTCTTCCATTGCCTGTGGCTCTTACACTCTTTACTCCTCCTCTTTCCTAGAGTTTCCTGAAGTCTGAGGGGAAATATTTGATATAGACATCCCATTTAGAGCTGTTATTCCAAAGACTCTCCATGAAATAATGTCTGGCTGAAGGACTATGTACGTGTTAGCATTTGTTGCAGGAGGAAGCTTCTATGATGATGACTAATAATTGAGTAGAGCTGAATATCATTAGGAGGCATATTGTTGATAATTTTTTTAGACAAGAGTTGTTTGGTTTTACCCTAGGTCTCTGGGATATCTAGTTTTTGGTTCTCAGTCACCCAAACAATATTGAGTATGGGTCCCATATTGTGGAGTTAGCTGTAAGTCAAATCAGACATTGGTTGGCCACTCCCACAAATTGTGTGCCACTGTTGCTCTAGCATGTCTTGAAGACAGATTGGAGGTCAAAGTGGAAGGTTGGTGCATGCATTTCTCCTTTGGTGGCCTAGAGACCTGCCCAGGTCAAGGACACTAAAATTTAGGTGTCAATGCTACATGTAGGCAACAACTTGGCTCCCCCATGTTCAGTGAGCTATATGGTTGTTGCCATAGCAATGAAGTCACACTATCAGTTTGCAAGAAGCAGCAGACTGGGTTGCTTGGGATTTCTATGAGACCCCTTTGGCCAACAACTCAATAAAATGAAACCCAGTTCCATTATTAGAAGCTTCATTTGGTGACAAGAGATGTCCATAACCCTCATTATTAGAAAACCTCAACCAAATTGTCTTCATACATTTTAGGAAGTATTCACTGCACTAGGTTTCCATAGCATTCCTCAAATGCCCCTAATTTTCAACAGCTTCTCCTGTATTCCCTCCCTCACCTCCATCTCCAATACACTGCCCACTTGTCCTTCTGTTCCTGTTCTTGTCCACCCTCAGTCCACCAATAAAAACTATTCTCTTTACCCTCACTGAGATATCCATGTGTCCTCTATACCTAACATCTCAGGGTATATGGATTATAGCTTGGTTATCAATTATTGAATGTATAATATCCATATGTAAGCAAATACATGCCATATTTATCTTGCTGGGTCTGGCTTCCTACACTCAGGATGATTTTTTTTCTAGTTCCACCAATTTGCCTATGAATTTCATGGTGTCACATCTTTAAAGATGTGAGTAACACTATATTGTGTAAATTTACATTTTCTTTATCCATTCTTCTCTTGAGTAAGATCTAGGTTATTTCCAGTTCATGTGTAGTAAGAATAGAGCAATACTGAACATGGTTGAGCAAGTATGCTTATGCAGGATGAAATGTCCTTTGGGTATATGCACAGAGTGGTACAGCTGGGTCCTGAGATAGACTGATCTCAACTTACCAACCGCCATACTGATTTTCATAGTGTCTGTACACGTTTTCGCTCACACCACCAATGTAGGGGTGAGTTTTCCCCTTATCCCCCTATTTTACATCCTTGCTAGCATAAGCTGCCACTTTTTTATTGAACTTAGCAATTCTGACAGGTATAAGATGGAATCTCAAAGTAGTTTTTTATTTGTATTTCCCTGATGGCTAAGGATGCTGAACATTTATTTAAGAGTTTCTCAGCTATTTGCAATTCCTTAATTGAGAATTCTCTGTTTAGAACAATATCCCTTTTGTCACTTGAATATTTTTGATATCTAGTTTGTTGAGTTTTTATATATTTTGGGAATTAGTCCTGTTTTGGGTTGGTAAAAATCGTTTTCCATTCCATAGGCTGACACTTTGAGTGGCAGTGTCTTTTGCTTACATAAGTTTTTCGGTTTTATGAGGTTGCATCATTAATTATTGATCTTACTGCCTGTACTATGAGTGTTCTGTTCATGAAGTCTTTTCCTGTACCTAGGAGTCCACGTCTATTCCCAGATTCCTCTTCTTTCAGGTGAAGTGTATCTGTATTTAAGCTGAGAGTCCTGATCCATTCGTACTTAAGGTTTGTGCAGTGTGATAAGGCTAGAGATGGATATATTTGCTTTCTTCTATATGCAGCCATCCAGTTTGATCACCACCTTTTTTTTTTTTGGTTTTTTGAGACAGGGTTTCTCTGTAGCTTTGGAGCCTAACCTGAAACTAGCTCTTGTAGATCAGGCTGCCCTCGAACTCACAGAGATCCTCCTGCCTCTACCCTCTTAGTGCTGGGATTTAAGGTGTGCAACACCACTGGCCAAGGACCACTACCATTTATTTGTTAAATATGGTGTCTTTTTTCCAGTGTGGGTTTTTTACTTCTTTTCAAAAATCAGGCATCCATAGGTTTGTGTATTGATGTGATGACCATTAATTAGGTTCCCTTGATTAATGTGTCTGATTTTAAGCCAATACCATGCAGTTTCTGTTGCTATAGCTCTGTAGTACTAATTGAAATTGGGAATGGTGAGATCTCCAGCGGTTCTTTTATTGTTTAGGATTTTTTTGAGTGATCCCAGGTGCTTTGTTTTTTCCATATGTAGTTTACAGGTGTCTTTTTATGGTCTATAAAGAATTGTGGTGGAATTTTGATGGTGATTGTGTTGAAACTGTAGATTAGTTTTTGCAGAATGGCCATTTTTACTTTGTTAATCTTATTGATTCATGAGAGCAGATCTCAGTTTCTGATATCTCTTCATGAGAATGTATTTCCATCTTCTGACATCTCCTCCAATTTCTTTTTTAAAAAAACTTGAACTTTTTTCATATAAGTTTTTTATTTGCTTGGATAGAGTTACCCCAAGATATTTTATTTTGTGATAAATATATAATTCACAAGATATATTTTATGAAAGGGATGTTTCCCTGAATTCTTTCTCAGTCTGTTTCTCATTTGTATATGAAGGTTAGTGGTTTTTTTGAGGGAATTTTGTATTCAACTACTTTTCTGAAAGTATTTATGAGCTGTAGGAATTCCCCAGTGCAATTTTTAGGGTTACATATGTATACTATCCTATCATCTGCTAATAAAGATACTTTGACTTCTTCCTTTCCAATTTGTATACCCTTGATCTCTTTCAGTTGTCTTATTGCTCTAGCTAGAACTTCAATTACTGTGTTGAATAGATATGGAGAGATTGGACAATCTTGTCTTGTTCCTGATTTTTGTCAAATTGCTTTGAGTTTCTTTGCCTTTCTTATTTTAAAGTTTGTCCTTTTTATCTTAATCTCTCCAGGATTTTAGTTATAACTGGGTGTTGGATTTTTGTCAAAAGCCTTTTCTGCATCTAAAGGAATGATTACGTTTCTATCTTCCAGTTTGTTTATATGATGGATTAAATTTATTGATTTTCCATATTTTAAACCATCTCTGTATCTCTGGGATAAATCCATCTTGATCATGATGGATGAAAATTTTCATATGTACTGGATTAAGTTTGCAATTATTTTATTGTGTATTTTTTGTTTATAGGGAAAATTGGTCTTTAATTGTCTTTCTTGAGTATTATGTGGCTTAGGTATCAGGGTAAGTTGGCTTCGTAAAATGAAATGGGCAATGTCCCTTCTTTTTCTTTGTTGTGGAATAATTTGAGGAGTATGGCTATTAACTCATCTTTGAAAATTTGGAAGAATCCTACACAAAATCATCTGGTCCTGGGCATTTGGTGGGACGTAGGTAGCTGGGAGATTTTAATGTCTGCTTTTTAATTTAATTTGCTTATATGATCTTGATTTAAACCTGCTAAAATGTACCTACCAAAGACATTATCCATTTCTTATAGATTTTCCAATTTGGTGGAGTACAGGGTTTTAAAGCATGTTCTTATAATTTTCTGGATTTCATTGGTGTCTGCTGTTATGCTCCCTTTTCCATTCCTGAGTTTGTTAATTTGGATATTCTCTCTTGTCTTTTAGTTACTTTGCATAATGGTTTGCCTATCTTGTTGATTTTCTCAAAGAACCAACTCTTTTTTAAATTTATTCATTTATTTTACATTCCAACTTCAGTTTTCCCCCCTTCTGCTCAATCCCTCACCCACCCACCTCCCCTTAGCTCCCCTAAACTGCTCCCCCATTTCTATTCAGAAAAGGGCAGGCCTCCCATGAACATCAACAGAGCATGGCATATGAAGCTTCAGTAATACTAAGCACTTCCCTTCATATTAAGACTGGACAAGACAACCCTGTATGAGGAATAGGGTCATAACAACTGGTAAAAAGAGTTAGGGAAGGCCCCTGGTCCTACTGTTAGGAGTTCCACAAGAAGACCAAGCTACACAACTGTCACATATATGCTGAGGGCCTCGGTCAATCTTATGCAGAATTCCTGGTTGTTGATTCAGTCTCTGTGAGCTAGAATAAGTTCAGGTTAATTGATTCTGTGGGTTTTCTTGTGGTCTTCTTTGCCCCTTTGGCTCTTAAATTCTTTCTTCTCTTTTCCAAGATCCACTTAGCCCTTAGTGTTTGGCTGTGGGTTTCTGCGTATGTTGCTGGATGAAGCCTCTGTGATATCAATTGGTCTAGGCACCAATCCCAGGACATTCCATAGGCTTGACAGACTGTAGGTTGAAGGTTATGTGGCTGGCTTGGTGTCCCAGTCCCTGCACTGGCAGTCTACCTGGCCACAGAAGATGGCCAGTTACCCTATTGCTAGGAATCTTAACTGAGGTCATCTTTGTAAATTCCTGGAAGTTTCTCTTGGACTAGGTTTCTACCTAGCCCTGAAATGGCCTCCATTTCCAATCTCTTTCAGTACCCTTCCTCTCCACTCCCCAGCCTCATCCCTCATGTTTCCATCTCATCTGCCCCAGCACACACACAAATTTCATTCTGTTTGCCCTTTCCAGGGAGATCCAAGTATCCCCCTAGCCTTCATAGGTCTGTCCATTGTAGCATGAAGAACCAATTCTTTATTTCATTGATTCTTTGTATTTTTCTCTTTGTTTCTAATTTATTGATTTCAAACAAGAGTTTGATTTTTTGAAAGAAAACAAACTTTTTTTCATTTTACATACCAATCCCAGATCCTGCTCCCTCTCTTCCTCCTATTCCCTTCACCTAACTCCCCACAAAACACCCCACATCCATTCCTCAGAAAGGGTAAAGTGCATTGTTTGGGAGAAGGTACAGGCCCTCTCTGTGATATCTAGGTTAAGCAAGGTATTCATCCAAAGATAATAGGTTCTAAAAGAGGCAGTACAAGCAATAAGGATAAATCCTGGTGCCACTGCCTATAGCACCATGGTCCACCACAGCCACACAACTTTCACCTACATTCAGAGGGACTATTTCCTTCCCTATCCAGCAGGAGTTGGTGAGCTCTCATTAGCTCAGGTAAACTGTTTCAGTGGATGTACCCATTGTAGTCTTGACCTCTTTGCTCATATTCTCACTCCTCCCACTCTTCAACTGGACTTTGGGAGCTCAGTCCAGTGCTCCTATGTGTGTCTCTGCCTCTGTTTCCCTCAGTTGCTAGATGCAGGTTCTATGGTGATATTTAAAATATTCATCAGTCTGATTACAGGGCAAGGCCAGTTAAGAAACCATCTCCTCTCTTGCTTAGGGTCTTAGCTGCAGTCATCCTTGTGGATTCCTGGGAATTTCTCTAGTGCCAGGTTTCTTGCTATGAAACATCATGACTCCCTCAATCAAAGAATCTCTTTTCTTGCTCTCAACTCTGTCCTTCCTCCATCTCAACTGTCCCATTCCCTCCAGTTCTCTCCTCCCCTCTTCTTCTCCCCTCATCTTCCCCTCCACGCTACCTATTCCCCGTGCCGCCATGCTCTCAATTTTGTCAGGCAATCTTTTCTATTTCGCCTTTCCAGGTGGAGTATGTAATTTTTTCTTAGGGTTCACCTTGTTACTTAGCCTCTCTAAGATCATGAACTATAGGCTCAATATCCTTTGTTTTAAACCTTGTATCAACTCATGAGTCAATACATACCATGCTTGTCTTTCTGGGTCTGAGTTACCTCACTCAGGATGGTGTTTTCTAGTTCCGTCTATTTACATGCAAATTTCAAGATGTCATTGCTTTTTACCACTGAGTAGTATTCTAATGTGTAAATGTGCCACATTTTTTAAAATTTATTCTTTGGTTGAGGTGCATCTAAGTTGTTTTCTAGTTCTGGCTATTACAAATAATGCTGCTATGAACATATTTAAACAAATTTCCTTGTGGTATGACTGAGCATCTTTTGGGTATATGCCCAAGATATTGCTAGGTCCTGAGGTGAGTTGATTCCCAATTCTCTGAGAAATCACCACACTTATTTCCAAATTGGTTGTAAAAGTTTGCATTCCCACCAGCAATAGAGGAGTGTTCCTCTTACTCCACATCCTCTTCAGCATAAGATATCATTGGTGGTTTTGATCTTAGACATTCTGACAGGTATAAGATGGTACCTCAGAGTTGTTTTGATTTGAATTTCCCTTCTGGCTAACAATGTTGAACATTTTCTTAAGTGTCTCTCAGCCATTTGAGATTCTTCTGTTGAGAATTCTCTCTTTAGTTTTGTAGTCCATTTTTGAATTAGCTTATTTGGAATTTTCATGTCTAAAATTTTCAGTTCTTTATATATTTTGGAGATCAGTCTTCTGTCTAATGTAGGGTTGGTGAAGATATTTTCCCATTCAGTAGGCTGCCTTTTTTGTCTTATTGACAGTATCCTTTGCTTTACAGAAGCTTCTCAGGTTCAGGAGGTCCCATTTATTTATTGTTGCTTTCAGTGTCTGTGCTACTGGGGTTATATTTAGGAAGTAGTCTCCTAAGCCCAAGCATTGAAGACTATTTCCCACCTTCTCTTCTATTAGGTTCAGTGTGGTTGGATTTATATTGAGGTCTTTAATCCACTTGAGCTTCAGTTTTATGCATGGGGATAAATATAGATCTATTTTCATTCTTCTACATGTTGACATCCAGTTATGCCAGTACCATTTGCTGAAGATGGTTTCTTTTTTCCATTGTATATTTTTAACTTCTTTGTCAGAATTCAGGTGTCCATAGGAGTGTGGATTAATAGCCAGGTCTTTGATTCGATTCCATTGATCAACTTCTCTGTTTTTCTGCCAATACCAAACTGTTTTCATTACTGTAGCTCTATAATAGAGCTTAATGTCAGGGATGGTGATGGAGTTCCTTTATTGCACAGGATTGTTTTGGCTATCCTGGGTTTTTTGTGTCAGCTTGCTGTACATTGCTTTTGCTATGTTTAGATATGTTCCTTGTATCCCTGATCTCTCCAAGACCTTTATCATAAGGGGTGTTGGATTTTGTCGAGTGCCTTTTTGGTATCTAATGAGATGATCATATGGTTTTTCTCCTTTCAGTTTATTTTTTTGGTGGATTACAATGAAAGATTTTCATATGTTGAACCATCCCTGTATCTTTGGTATGAAACCAACTTGATTGATCATGGTGGATGATTTTTTGATGTGCTCTTAGTGCCAATTTGCCAGTATTTTATTGAGTATTTCTGGATATATGTTTATGAGTGAGATTGATTTGTAATTCTCTTTTGGTTGAGTCTTTGGGTGGTTTTTGGTATCAGGGTAACTGTAGCCTCATAAAAAGAGTTTGGCAATGTTCCTTCTGTTTATATTATGTGGAACACTTTGAGGAGATTAGGTTTTAGCTCCTCTTTGAAGTTCTGGTAGAATTCTGCACTGAAACCATCCGACCCTGGGCTTTTTTTGGTTGGGAGGCTTTTGATGACAGCTCCTATTTCCTTGCAGGTTATAGGTCTATTTAAATTGTCTACCTGGTCTTGATTTAATTTTGGTATATGGTATCTATTCAGAAAATTTCCCATTTCTTTTACATTTTCCAATTTTGTGGAGTACAGGTTTTTGTAGTATAACTTAATGATTCTCTGGGTTTCCTCTGTGTCTGATGTTATGCCCCTTTTAATTTCTGATTTTGTTTATTTGGATGTTCTTTCTCTGCCTTTTGATTAGTCTGCATAAGGGTTTGTCTGATTTTCTCAAAGAACCAGCTCTTTGTTTCATTGTTTCTTTGTATTGTTTTCTTTGTTTCTTTTTTATTGATTTCAGCCCTCAATTTGATAATTTCCAGTCTTCTACTCCTTCTGGGTGAGTCTGCTTCTTTTTGTTCTAGAGCTTTCAGGTGTGCTGTTAAGCCACTTGTGTAAGCTTCCCCAAATTTCTTTATACATGCACTTAGTGCTATGAACTTTCCTCTTAGCATTGCTTTCATAGTGTCCCATAGGTTTGGGTACTTTGTGCCTTCATTTTCGTTTAATTCTAGAAGACTTTAATTTCTTTCTTTATTTCTTCCTTGACCCAGGAGTTATTCAATAGAGCACTGTTTAATTTCCATGTATTTGTGGGATTTCTGAAGTTACTGTTGCTATTGAATTCTAATTTTAAACCATGGTGCTCTGATAAGATATAGAGGCTTACTGCAAATTTTTTGTATCTGCTGAAGTTTGCTTTGTTACTGAGTATGTGTTCAGTTTTAGAGAAGGTTCCATGAAGTGCAGAGAAGAATATATATTCTTTTGTGTTTGGGTATAATGTTCTGTAAATGTCTGTTAATTCCATTTCATAATATCTCTCTATTTGACCTGTCCATTGGGAAGAATGGAGTGTTGAAGTCTCCTACTATTGGTGTGTGGGGTTTGATGTGCAATTTAAGCTTTATTAATGTTTCTTTTACATGTGTGGGTGCTCTTGCATTCAGGGCATAGATGTTCAGGATTGAGACTTCATTTGGATGTATTGTTCCTGTTAACACCTACTACTGATTATTTCTTGTTGTCTACTCTTCTAAGTTGCTAGAAAGAGGTTGTTCAAGTTTTTTTTTAATGTAGACATGTAGTATTATGAATTTGCCTTTTGGCATCACTGTCATTGTGTCCCAAAGTTTGAATATGCTGTTATTGATTTTCATTGAATTCTAAGAAGTCTATTATTCCAATTTTTATTTCTTTCCTGATTCGTTTTCATTCTATAGAGAGTTATTCAGTTTCAATTACTTTTTAAGCTTTCTGTGGCTTCTGCTCTTGCTGATATTCAGCTTTAATCAATGGTGGTCTGATAGGATGCAGGGAGTTTTTTCAATTTTCTTCAGTCTGTTGACTCTTGCTTTGTGTATGTGATCAATTTTAGATAAAGTTTTATGAAGTGCATAGAAGACGTAGTTTCAATGAAAGTGTCCCCATATACCTATAGGGAGTTGTGTTATTGGAGGTATGGCCTTGTTGAAGTAGGTGTGGCCTTGTTAAAAGAAAAGTGTTACTAGGGGTTGGTCTTTGAGGATTCAGACACTCAAGCCAGTCCCAGTGTCACTCTTTCTTCCTGATCCTTCGTGATGAAGACTCAGAACTCTTGCATCCTTCTTCAGCACCATGTCTGACTACACACTGCCATGCTTCCTGCCATGATGATAACGGACTAAGCCACTGAAACTTTAAGCCAGCCCCAATTAAATGCTTCCTTTTTAAAGAGTTGTCGTGGTCACGGTGTCACTTCACAGAAATAAAAATCCCGGTTAAGATAAGGTATATGATTTTATGTTTGGATGAAATTTTTTATAAATATCTGTTAGGTCTATTTGCTTCATAACATCTGTTAGATCCAGTATTTTTCTTATTAGTTTTTGTGTAAATGACCTGTACATTGGAGAGAGTCAAATACTGAAGTTTCCTACTATCAGTGTTTGAGGGCCAGTATGTGATTTAAGTTGTAGTACTGTTTCTTTTACAAATGTGGGTGCTCTTGTGTTTGGGACATAGATGTTAAGAATTGAAAAGTCATGTCGATGGAGTTTTTCTTTGATAAGTATGTAGTGTCCTTCCCTATCTCTTCAGATTAGTTTTTGTTTAAGGTCTATTTTGTTAGATATTGAGATGGCTACACCAAATTACTTCTTAGGTTCATTTGCTTAGAATGTCTTTTTCCAACCCTTTACTTTGGGGTATTTCTATCTTTGATGTTGAGATGTGTTTCTTGGATGTCGTAGGATGGATCCTGTTTCCACATCCGTTGTGTTAGTCTGTGTCTTTTCATTGGGGAATTGAGTCCATAGTTATTGAGTGATATCAATGACAAATAATTTTTGAAACCTGTTATTTTGTTGTTGGTTGTGGTGGTGGTGGTGGTAGTGGTGATGTGTTGTGCATTTTTCTGTTTTTTGATTTTACTAGTTGAGATAATATGATCCCTGTGTTTTTATGGGTGTAGTTAACCTCCTTATGTTTAAATTTATTTCTACCACCATTTGTATGGCTGGATTTGTATATAGTTACTACGTAAATTTGGCTTTATCATGGACTATCTTATTTTCTCCAGCTATAGTGATTAAAAGTTTTTCTGGATATAGTAGTCTGAGCTGGCATGTGTGGTCTCCTAGAGTCCGCATCATATCTATCCAGGCCCTTCTGAATTTTGGAGTCTCCATTGAGAAGTTAGGTATGATTTGGCTCCCAGGCCCTTTGTGCCTTGGTAAATTTCTCCCCATATAATCCTTATTCTCTAGTTCATCTGCAGTATCAATTTTATTTTCACTTCCCTAGGAGCCATGAGTCCCCCCTTGAACACTTCTTGTTTCTTAGCCTGTGTGGTGTCTGTGGATCACATGATGATGAATGCATAACATACTCAACTTATAGAAGTCAACGAAAGCAGTGCTAAGAGTAAAGTTCATAGCACTAAGTGCTTTATAAAGAAATTACAGAGATCTCAACCAAAAACTTAAGAGCACACCTAAAAGCTCCAGAACAAAAAGACAAAAACATACCCAAGAGAGTAGAGGGCTGGAAATAATCAAAATCATGGCTAAAGACAATAAAATAGAAAAATGAGAACAATACAAAGAATCAATGAAACAAATTATAATGGGGATTGCATTGAATCTATAGATTGCTTTTGGTAAGATTGCTATTTTTATTATGATAATTTTATTGATTCATAAGCCTGGGAGAAATTTCTATTTTCTGATATCTTCTTCAATTTCTTTCTTCAAAGACTTGAGGTTATTGCAATACAATGGACATGTCATGTTTTCTTTCACTCACTTTTTTGGAATTACCCCCAAAATATTTTATATTGTTTGTGGATATGGTGAAAGGTATTATTTTCCTGATTTCTTTCTAAGGCTGTTCATTTTTTTATATATAGGAGGACTCCATTTTTTTAGTTACTTTTGTATCCAGCCACTTACTAAAGGTATTTGTCAGCTGGTGGAATTCCTTGGAAGACTTTTTTGGGTTCTTATGTATACTATCATATCAATTATATATAGCAATACTTTGACTTCTTCCTTTCCAATTTGTATCCTTTTCATCTCCTTTAATTGTCTTATTGCTCTAGCTAGACCTTCAAGTACTATATTAAATAGATATGGAGAGAGTGGAAAACCTTGTCTTGTTCCTGACTTTAGTGGAATTGTTTGAGCTTATTTCCATTTAATTTGATGTTGGCTATAGGTTTGCTGTAAATTGCCTCTATTATGTTTAGCTATATTCCTTCTATTCCTGATCTTTCCAACAGTTTTATCATGACAGGGTGTTGGATTTTGTCAAAGGTTTTGCAGCATCTAATGAGATGATCATGCGGAGTTTATTCTTTCAGTAGTTTATATGATGGATTACATTGTCGGTTTTTCATATGTTGAACAATTCCTACATCTCTGAGATGATGTTTTTTGATCGTAGTGTATCATCTTTTTGATATGTTCTTGGATTCAGTTTGTGAGTGTTTAATTGGGTATGTTTACATTAATGTTCATGAGGGAAATTGGTCTGTAATTCTCTTTTCTTCTTGAGACTGTGTGTGGTTTGGGAATCAGGGTGACTGTGGTCTCATAAAATGAAATGGCAATGTTCCTTCCATTTATATTTTGTGGAATAATTTAAGGAGTATTGTTATTTGCTCTTATTTGAAGGTCTGGTATAATATAATCATAATCTGGTATATAATTCTGAGCTAAAACCATTTGGCCCCTTGGCTTTTTCTTTTTTTTTTTTTTNTTTGTTGGGGAAACTTTCTATTTCCTTAGGGGTCATAGTACTATTTAAATTGTTTATCTGATCTTTATTCAACTTTCATAGGTGGTAATGAGTAATTTGTCCATTTATTTTTATTTTACATTTTTGTGACATACATATTTTTGAAGTAAGACCTAATAATTATCTGGATTTCCATAATGTCTGTTTTTATATCTGCCTTTTCATTTCCAATTTTGTTAATTTAGATATTCTCTTTCTGCCTTTTAGTTAGTTTTGGATAAGGCTTTTTTAATCTTGTTGATTTTTCTCAAATATCAACTCTTTGTTTCATTGATTCTTTGTATTGTTCTCTTTTTCTATTTTATTGACTTTAGCCATGATTTTGATTATTTCCTGCCCTCTACTCCTCTTGGGTGTGTTTTTGTCTTTTTGTTCTGGAGTTTTTAGGTGTGCTCCTGAGTTTTTGGTTGAGATATCTGCAATTTCTTTATGAAGAATTAGTGCTATGAACTTTCCTCTTAGCACAGCTTCCATTGTGTCCTATACGTTGAGTATGTTATGCATTCATCATCATTAAATTCTAGCATGCTTTTAAATTCTTTCTTTATTTCTGCCTTGACACAGTAGTCATTCAGTAGAGAGATGTTCAGTTTCCATAAATTTGTTGGCTTTCTGTTGTTTCTGTTGTTGAAATCCAGATTTAATATGAGATGATCTGGTAGGAAACAGGGATATTTCAGTTTTCTTGTGTCTGTTGAGACTTGTTTTGAGGCTGAGTATGTGGTAAATTTTGGAGAAAGTTTTGTGAGGTTCTAAGAAGTGATATATTCTTTTGTGTTGGGTGAAATTTTCTGTAGATATCTGTTAGGTCCATTTGAGTCATAATGTCTAATAGCTCCATTATTTCTTTTTTAGTTTTTGTGTGGATGACCTGTCCAATGATGAGAGTTAGGTATTGAAGTTTCCCACTATCACTTTGTGAAGGTCAATGTGTGACTTAAGCTGTAACAGCATTTCTTTTACAAAAGTGGGTGTTTTTTGTTTGGGGCATAGATGTTAAGAATTGAAATGTTGTCTTGGTTGATTTTTACTTTGATGAGTATGAAGTGTTCTTCCCTATCTCTTTTGATTAATTTTGGTCTATTTTATTAGATATTAGGACTACTCCAGTTTTCTCTTGGGTCCATCTGCCAGAAAATCTTTTTACAACACTTTACTTTGGAGTAATGTCTATTGTTAATGTAGAGAGGTGTTTCTTATATGCAGCAGAAGGTACTTAGAACGAAAGAGTGAGCAAGACAATCGAATAAGTAACATGAGGGACATTAAGTTCATTGATAGTAAGAGATATTAATAACCAATGATTGCTATTTCCTGTTATTTTTGTGGTGGTGCTGATGCTAGTGGTGCTTCTGGTGGTGGTGGTGGTGGTGGTGGTGGTGTGTGTGTGTGTGTGTGTGTGTGTTTACGTGCACACATGTGCGTTTGTGTGCATATGGGGGTGGCTGTGGAATTTTCTTACTACAACCAAGAGTCTGAGAACTGACTCCGAGGCACCTGCTAGGAATGATGGAGAGTCTCTCTCTATCAGTCAGGACAGGAACCTCCGTTTCCAGTGACAAATTAACCAAGATCTGCAGGCTTAGTACAGCGAAGGCTTTTTCTTGTCACACAATGTTTTTCCTACTTCACATTAGTGTTAGTTTTTGCTCCAGAGTTTCTTGATGGTTGAACACCTGCTGCTGAGTTTCAGGCATTAGTCAGCAAGCGCTCATAATTCATTGGCCAGAGCTGGTCATGCCGCCTTGGAGAACCAGAGGTGATGTAGGAGGGTCATCTGTCTATGTGTTACTTTCATTGGTTAATAAAGAAACTNTGTGTGTGTGTGTGTGTTTGTGTGTGTGTGTGTGTTTGTGTGTGTGTGTGTGTAAACTTGTGCTTCCCTTCTTTTGGTTTAGCTTGTGTGTGACTATTTATTTCCTGTGTCTTCATGGGTATAATTATCTTTCTTGTGATGGAGTTTTATGTCTAGTACCTTATGTAAGGCTGGATTTTTGAAGAGATATTGTGTCAATTTGACTTTGCTGTGAAATATGTTGTTTTCTTCATATATAATGATTGAAAGGTTTAGTTTTGTTGGGTTTAGTAGTTTTGGCTTGGATCTGTGATTTCTTAGAGTCAGGCAATTCTAGCTTTTAAAGTTTCTATTGATAAGTCAGATGTCATTCTAATAGGTCTGCCTTTATATGCTATTTGGCTTTTCCATTTGTAGCTTTTAATATTCTTTCTTTATTCTGTCCAATTAGTGTTTTTATAATTATGTGTCAAGGGTTGTTTTATTTGCTGGTTCAATATTTTTGATGTTCTGTAAGCTTCTTGTACTTAATAGGCATGTCTGTCTTACTGGTAGGATAATTTTCTTCTATAATTTTGTAAAATATTTTCTGGATCTTTGAACTAGGATTCTTCTCCTTCTTCTACTCCTATTATTCTTAAATTTGTCTTTTTTTATAGTGTTCTAGATATCCTGGATGTTTTGTGTCAGGAATTTTTTTAGATTTAACATCTTCTTTGACCAATGTATCAATTACTTCTATCTTATCTTCTAAGCTTGTGATTCTCTCTTCCATCTCTTGTACTCTCTTGATGTTTGTATCTATATTACCTGATTGCTTACCTAGACTTTCCTTCTCCAGGAAATGTCATCAATTTGTGTTTTCTTTATTATTTCGATTCCATTTTCAGGACTTGAACAGTTTTATTTATTTCCTTTCCCTGTTTGTTTGTTTGTTTGTTTCTTGGCTGTCTTAGCATTCTTTAAGGGATTGACTGCTTTCCTCCAGCTATCAGTTTGTGTTCTCCTGGATTTCTGTAAGGGATTTATTCGTTTCTTCTTTAGGGGCCTCTATCATCTTCATAAGATTGGATTTAAGGTCATTCTCTTGTGCTTCAGCTGTGTTGGAATATCGATGGCATGCTGTAGTAGGCTAGCTGTGTTTTGGTGGTGACATAGTGCTCTGGCTGTTGTTTATTGTGTCCTTCTGCTGGCCTCTAGGCATCTCGGTTTGGAGTAATTATAGGTTTTGGTGCCAATTCTGAGATTATCTTTGTTGGATGGATGTATTTTCCCTTGGTTTCCATTTTTTCTGGTCTTCTGTCCTGAGTGGCCTGTAGGTCTGGTGACTGGTGAGTCCTTGGGTCCAGTAGAGTGACTTGTCTGGAGTTTGGGTGGTTGGCATTACCTCTGGGGGATGAGATTCTGGGAACTGGTGTGGACTCTGGAAGAGCAGGGATTTCTGAGACTTGGGGTACAGACTTAGCCCCTGGGGTTCTGGTAGGCAGAGGGCTTCTAGAGTTCAGGGCATCATGGCCTCCAGTAGAACAATGGGTTTCTGCCAGAGTTGTGGGCAAGGATTTGTAGGGGAATGGGCGCTGTTCAGGAAACTGGGCAGGCTCTGAGGAAGCATGAGATGATTTTGGTGGGGTCTTACTGAGATCTTTAGTACCCACATGGTCTCCAAGAGAGCAATGGGCTTCTGCTGGAGCTGTGAGCCAGGATATGGATAGTAGGGGAGAGGTGATGGGAAACTGGGTAGGCAATGAGGCAAGATTGGGTTATCTACAGGAGAGGTCTTACCTGTGGTTCCAGGTGCTGGCTTCACTTCTGGGAGAGCAGAGGACTTCTGCCAGAGTTGTGGACCAGAGAACATCTATTCTTAATATTCGTTTGTTCTTTTCATAGTGCCCCAGACTTCTGTGCTGTTTGCACAATTTCTTTGACAGATATATCCATTTCTTTTATGGTATCGTCAATGCCTGAGATTCTCTCTTCTACATGTTATATTCTGTTGGTGAATCTTTTAATTCCTGTTCAAATTCCTAATTTTTTCATTTACCAAATTCCTGCAGTTTATGTTCCATTTATTAATTCTAATTCCATTTTCGGGTTTCTGATAAGTTTTTTCATTTCTTTGCATTGTTTGTGTGTTTCTGGATTTCGTTAAGAGATTCATTCACTCATTTCTTCTCTGAGGATACCTATTATCTTCATGTAGGCAGTTCTTAAGAATTTTTTCTTGTATTTCAGTTATACTGAAGTAGCAAGCAACCAGAAATGGTTTGACAATGCTGTCTGAAAGTCCTTTCTGGAGTGAATGGTACACACTGAGTGCTTACTGATACTACACATTACTTGCTGTGTGGAATTCTGATAATTGAACGTCCAGTTTTGCTTAGGCTAGGTAAGCCCTCTACCCTGATTTATATCCGCAGCCCTACAGATTACTATTGAAAAGTAAGTTTTACCATTACTAGCTTGTATTAAGTAATAGAATTTATCAACAATGTATTCTTCCTGAGGTTCAAAGTTGCAGAGTTTTCTCTACAGGACCTAGATAATTCTGTATACATAAGTACTATGATTGTATATGAATAAAGATAACAACAAGAGTACATTATTATTTAACATATATATATATACAATAAATACATGTTTAACTCAGGAATTCACAAAATTTAGATAATGTTCTACTTTACTAACTTTTAAATTGCATAATATTTCAGGTTGAAATTTGCAAAGAAAGAAACAGAAGCTGACTTTATAGGAATATAATTTTCCTGAAAAGTAAATTCATTTGTGTCAAATGCCTTCAGAATGTGTTTGTTTTTACTTGCTTTGTTTTTTTCCCCTCAACATAATTGTAGTGCATTTAATGGAAGAGAAGTCATTTTTAAAAGAGCACAAAGGAATGACATTTTAAGAAGAAATATGTACAAATCTACACAACAAATCTGTACAACTATGCACAGCTTTGGTGGGGTGAATGCTAGCACACAATTTGTAAGATATTCATGTTTTCTAACTTTCCATGTTTTCCAGCTGATTACTGAAAAGTTAAATAGTTCACAACAACTTCACAGCATTGCAGTTTCCTACCCGTGGGATTACGGCTGTTGCTTGCCTGTGCGGTGGACTGAGCTTCTAGGAGCTTAAACGCCCAAGCTTCTGGGTTGATTTTTCTTATTTTATGAACTCCTTTTAGGTCAATGACAATATTTCAAAATACTTGATAAATTTGGACCTAACTCTCACTATCAATGTTCTCTTTTAACAGCCTTGTTCTCAAAATCATAATGAGGTAACTGTGGTTATTGAGCAATTTGGTGATCCCGAATGGAGTCCTTGGAGTGGGATAATAAGTAAAAAGTGAACAGAATCTTGCTTAAAGATTTATTTGCAAATTGTCAGCATCTCCTGTCTTCCAGTCTGGCCCGGAGTGAAGGATGACCGTGATAGGTTAATTCTCCCTTCACTTTCTGGGCACTGACATCGCAGGTGCGCAATAGCACGTCTAGTGCATGTAGTGCCTGGGATCGAACCCTCAGCTCCTTCATGCTGTGGGAACTACTCACCAATGGAGCTACTTCCTCAGCCTAAAATTGTGGAAGAATTCTGTCAACATTTAGAGCTAGAAGTACCTCACACCAGTAGACTGTCTTACGGTGTGATAATCTGATATGATGGTAGTGACTGAGCATCACCAAAACTCAGAATGAGAAGTTCAGTGGATTGAAGAGTCCCATGTGATCACCAAGTGGGCAGCCATTCCTTCTTATAACTGATTGTTTTCAATATTCGAGGATACAGTCATGCTCGATAAGCACTCTACTACTGATCTGTGCCGACAGCCTTCAAAGCTAACTCATATTTATTTCTGCCACACAACATCTTATATTTCACATTTCCCTAGCTTGAGGATATCTTCACTAATTCATTTGATATTTAAAGTAACCTTAGCCTCCATTAAAATTCTGAGAACTCCAAATTCATGGACATCCTTCCCTATGTCAAAAAGGATGCTTTGCTTTATCAAATTCCCGTAACTTCTGTAAGGATAACTCCCAAATGTGGCACAAGAAGCAGCAGGAGTTACAGAGTGTGAGTAGGAAGAGGGTATGTCAATTTGCCTCTGCCCTTTAAAAGCCACTGGGGGGTGCACCAGCAGGGCTGTCTTTGCACTCACTGCCTCTTACATATGGCCCAGGCATGCTTTCAGCACCAGTATCTTTGGGAGAGGTGTGAAAAAGACTTTGCTCTCAGTCCAGGAGAGTGGGCTGTTCGAATCCTCCTGGAGACAAAAGAAAGAATTGGTTCCAGTGCCTTTTTCAATCCTAACAGCTTTCGGATGACACATTGAAAGCCATTTATACAGACTTGAATATACCCAGGAATGTTCCTCGCCAAGCCTTCCCACAGTCTACGTGAGCCAATGCAGATCACTTTATTTTAAAAGGTTACATGTTATACAAAACCCACACACGTAGCTGTCTTAGACTTCCTCTACCCATTTCGGACTTCTGTGAGGTTGCCTTGATCTTTTCCATGCATAACTACAGGTTAATTGCAATGCTTGTTTTAGTAAGTCGCTTTGAAAGGTATGCATCATTGTCAGAGCTGCCCAGTGCAGCAATCCAACCCATAGTTAGTTATTGCTCTGGTTAGTAGACAGGTCAAAAATAATTTCCAAAGTCAACGCTTTTAGCTGCTTTCCTTTAGATCAGTCACCAGATCAATACAAATTTCAATTTATGTTCCAAATTGCTATCTTCATCCTGATATAAAATCCCTGGGGTTGTCTTGGAATCTCTGCCTTGATCTATGAGACCACTGTGTTTAACCCCCACTCTTCCTCGGCAACCAAAAAGTGCCCTTCCCATCTTGAAAGATAGCTATGCCTCCTATTCAGTATGTTTAGCACCACATGGCTGACAAATTTCTGCGCTGATAGATCCAAGAGGTAAAACATTAGATTCAATGTCCTGCCCTGTAAAATCCTTTGTCTCCTTTAAACAATGTTTTAATATTTGACTGGAAATAGTATTTTATTCTTACTTATGTATTACTATATTCTCTATTTTAATCTTGCATGATATCTTTCATTCTGCTCTTTCATTCTGATTTTATTGAGCTATAAACATTTTTCTCTGTTTCCCTCCCTTTCCCTCCGCTCCCCTCCCCTTAAGCGCTTTCCCATGGTCCCCATGCTTCCAATTTACTCAGGAGATCTTGCTTTTTTCTATTTCCCATGTAGATTAGATCTATGTATGTCTCTCTTAGAGTCCTGATTTTTGTCTAGGTTCTCGAATTGTGAATTGTAAGATGGTTTTCTTTGCTTTATGTCTAAAATCCACTTATATGAATACATATGATATTTGTCTTTCTGGGTCTGGGTTACCTCACTCAATGTGATGTTTTCTAGAGCCATCCATTTGCCTGCAAATTTCAAGGCGTCATTTTTTCTGCTGTGTAGTACTCCATTGTGTAAATATACCACATTTTCCTTATCCATTCTTTGGTCGAGGGTGATTTAGGCTGTTTCCAGGTTCTGGCTATGGCAAACAATGCCGCTATGAACATAGTTGAGCATGTGTCCTTGTGGTACGATTGAGCATCCTCTGGGTATACTCACCAAAGTAGTTTTGCTGGGTCTTGAGGAAGACTGTTTCCTAATTTTCTGAGAAATTTCCATAATGCTGTGTTTTTTATCTTTATTTTATATATTTTATTTTATATAGTTCACTGTCTGAACTACCTAGGCATTTGCTATTTTAAAATGAGATTTATATAGATAACATTTTAGAGATATTAGATTAATTAGTTTATTGCTATATCTATGATCTGCTTTATGAACAGATTTTCAAGAAATAGCAGCCAAGGAAAGCAGAGGCAATGAAGTGTACCAGGGGCTTTTGGTCATTTCTTATTTTTAACTTCTTTTATTATTCTGCCAAATGCCAGTTTTAGCCTTTCTTGAGTCTGTATAATATTCATTAACATAAATTCTCTGGTTCAAATAATTCCAACTCAATTGGAATTATGTAAATGCAGTTTCAGTTTGCTGGTTGACCTGAAATCCCATGCTTCATATATGCAAACAGAATTAAAATGTAATTCCTCTACCTGAAAACAGACAGTGAAACTAGGTCTTTATAAATATAAATATTCAAAAATCATTAAAAGGAGCCATATATACATATGTTCATAATTTTATTTATAAAATAAGAGTATACATTTATATTTTGAAGAACATAATTTAAATTTTATAACAGTACAAACCAAATTTTATTTGTAAATTAAGAATATGACATCACATACATATATATGTGTTGTGCATATTTTCCTAGATTTTTTAAATGCACACTTAACAAAATATGTATACATATTCAATTTTTAGATTTCATGTTTGAGTCTGCTACTAAGTGCAGTGAGCAATTTTTCAAATCAGTTTTTATATTATTTATTTGCTGGCAATGAAAACAACATGAAATTATACTTTAATAGTGGATTGCCAATGCAATTATAAGTTATTTTCCCCAACCATCTCTATTTTTGGTAGATGATTAGTGCCCCGTGGGATCCAGAGACTTCTCTGAGCGAGAGCTGTTTGTTTTCTGTGTGCTGCAATTATATATTACACATACTCCAATGATGAGTAGCCTCATGTGTTGGGATAAATATGTTATTATAAGTTCAAATGCTTAGATACTTTTTCGATGTTTATTTGAGCTGAGCAAAACATAGTGGTTTGAGTTCACAGGGGGCTTTCATAAACCTTTTGGGGGAAATTTTCAGCTCACGGGGGTTTGCAAGCAGATGGCATATGCAAGCAATCACACTTCTCCTTGGTGGGAGGAATGGCATTCTCAGGGTAATAAAATAAGAGAGGGAGGTGCCATGGCAAGTCTCTTCCCAGAGTCTCTGCTTGGGCTTTCCCCACAAAGCACGGGCACTGAGTACAAGCTTGAGGGATAATATGGAATCAGAACAAAGTGGGGTTTTTTTTTCCACAACACCTCCATACTTGTTCACCCCTGCTTTCCCTCTGGGATCTTTAGAACCAAGTTGAGCCGTCCCAGTGTTAAGACAGAGACAAGATATTTCAGGAATTTGATATGATTGTGCTCAGGAGCAGCAATCACTTGTCCTTATAGCATGCCTCTTATGGAGTTTAAGGAGAGAAATAATGTCAAATGATTATCTTTCAAATAGTTGGGCCAGCATTCCGTTCTTCACTGTAGAGCACTCAGGAAAGTCTAGATTCAAATCCATGCAACATTAGCCCCACACCTCCCTGTCCTCTCCAGTCCTTCTCCAAATGAACCCTCATTAATCTTTCTGCCCAGTTTTATAAGAATTCAAATCAGTGACCAGAAAAATAATGATAAAGAGATACTGTGCTAGAGTCCAAAAGCTATAGTTTGTTTCGTAAATGCAGCAAAGTGAAGTGAGTAAGGAGTGGAACAGGAGAGAAAACAGAGAAAAAAAATGAAAGAGAGGGAAAGAAGGGAGGTGGGAGGAGAGAGAAGTGGGGGAATCAACAAAAGTCAAAGCTGATGAAGTCAGAAGAGATGTCAGAAGATTGAATCCATCTTGCTCCTCTGACTCAGCCTCTGATATCCCGGGACATCCCTACTCCCCTTCTTCCTGAGAAGGGTTAGAAGGACAGAAACAGGGCAAAGAAAAGATGAAATTTCAGTCCTCTCCTCCCCACCAATATAGTGTTCATCAAGTCAGACCCTAGGGAGTTTCCTCTAGGAAGTAATAAACCTACAGTAGATATGTGAGAACAGTCAACATCCAGAGTCCCCTCAGACAAGGATTTGACCACAGAATTTCACAAATAGTCAAAAGCACACGCCCATAATTCTGGTCTAACTAGACATAAACTTTCCAAAATGGCTTGAAGGATAATTTGCAAGACTCCACACTCTTGCCTTTCACTCTTGCTTTACGTGATTATTCTCTACAAAAGCACATCTCAAAGAAATGGTCTGACTTCTACATCACCATGACTCCACAGAAACAAAATTATTAAAAAGAAACAACATAGAACACTACTGAATGAATATATTGTCCAAATGCACTTCTTGTATGCTGAAACATAATGCTGTAGTCCGCACACATTGGTTAAGTGGCCCACAGTGAGAACCTGAACCTGAAGATGACATCAAATCCTAAAATGTAGTTCTTTTTCATCTTCTTATTGGGTGGAGACTAAACCTAGGAAATCTCAAAATGTGTGCTCCATCACTAAGCCTCACCCCAGCTTCCTTTTTTCATCTTTACCAAGCACTATATTTTGAGGTTTATGTGCTATAACAAAACTAGCATGACTTCTGTTTCCTTTTCACAGTTGTCACTGATAGAAAGTTCAGTGGTTATTTTTTCTTTTCCTGTTGTGCCACAAACTTCATGTATGCACTTTGGATGTGTTGTGAAATAAAGTGAAGGTCACTTGAATTCCATCCCTGCAGGAATGTGACAGCTGATCTGATAACTAAGAATGAGTGACAGGCAGGTAGCTTGCACATATGCATAATTTAGATTTAAAAATGACGGCTTTACATCTGGAAAAGAATAGGCCAGATGGTGATGTGGGATTTCCTTCTGTATGCTGTGATTACCATTAATGAATAAAGAAACTGCTTTGAACCTACAGCAGGGCAGAACTTAGTGAGGCAGAGAAAACTAAACTGAATGCTGGGAGAAATAAGGGCAGAGTCAAGGAGAAGCCATGGAGCTCGATAGATGCAGAACTTTTCCAGGTAAGTCACAGCCTCATGGAAATTCCCAAATTAATAGAAAAGGGTTAAATTAAGATGTAAGAGTTAGTTAATATGAAGCTATAGTAAATGGGCCAAGCAATGATTTAAACAATATAGTTTCTGTGTGATTATTTTGGGGCTGAGCAGCCGGGAACCAACAAGCAACCCTCCTCACAACAAGATGGTTAGTATTTCATTGTAATATTTATTTATTTATTTTCAATTTTGTTTGTTTGTTTTATTCTGTCATTCTGTAAGAGCTGTTCGCTGTATAATCCAGACTAGCTTTTCATCCTCAGACAGCTATTTTCTTTTTCAAAACTGTAGAATCAGGGTACTCTTTTACATCCAAGTATTTCAAAGAAAGCCACATGCAGTGCAAAAGACAACTCTGGCCAGAAAAGAAATTGCCCTACTTTGTCACTATTCAGTTTATCCAACTGATTCTTGTATATGCAACATATCATGCAAGTGAAAAATTACCAAGACAAAATTTAAAATGTGAGAGAGAAATCCATTAAATTAATACACCATTTATTGGAAGTTCCTTTTTAAAGGCAATGCCAATTCCAATCATTAATATTAACTACTTATAATTTATGCCTAATTAGCATCCTGCTCAATAGCAAAATGCACATTTTTAAATGAGAAGAATTGTATCTTATTAGAACACAGAACTCCATTCAGATATATAGCTCACTTATGGTTCATGGAAGGAACAAAAGAAGAGGCCAGGAAGATGAAGGGTGGGTGAGAGACCAGATAATTAGTGAGAAAAGCTGCACATAGAGAAAAGTCCACTTTCCATATTTATTTGTTTACTTAAAACACAGAAGAAATTTGAAATATTGCCACAATAGAAGATGGTCTTTAGAGGAACACAAACAAAATTTAATGGACATTGTAGATTCATTATTATTAATTATGAAGTTTAGTTTCTGAGTTGTAACAATTCTAGTGGCAATGTAGGATGTTAACAAGATAGAAAAAATAGATGAATTTTAACAATATAGAAAAATATATAGGAACTATTTTTGCACTGTTCCTTGCATCTATAGCTATTGTAAAACAAAATTGTTTATTTAGAGCCAAAGAGTAGTAAAAATTACTTGTTAATTATATTCATATTTCAATTATTGACCTATATTCTTAGAATAATATTGGTTCATGCTAAACTCTCAGTGAATTTTATTAAAGCTATTATGAATAAATATTGATTATACACATTTAAGAAATGAAGAACTTAGTGCATAATAACAATAAACGCTTAGAAGCACTTAGTTGGTTAGTTTGGTAGCTGACCTTGAAAAATAATGGGAGATCACAGGACATTTTCTTCTGGAATTTTTCCCCCATCTGTGATCATAAAACTATCTTTCCTAATCATGGTAAGGAGTGAACAGACTATTACTATTACATGTTTAGAGCTGCCCTTGGAATACAGAAGCAGTTCAGTCGCTATCATCATTATTTAATTTTATGATTGCATTATTATCAAGTTGAGCTTCAGAAAGGGAATCTTATGTCTAAGATTGATAAAATGGAGAAGAAACAGAAATTTTGAAAATGGAAATCATCAGATAAAGCAAAGAGAACTAGTGGACATTTGGCAATAGAGTTTGTAAGCCAGGAAAGAGGGATCAGTTTGTAACACGTGAATAGATGTTGGCTGGGTTGTAGTGAAAGAAGACAGCTAAACTTTCAGCCCTGAAGACATAACAAACAGGTGAAGAAAACCTGTTAGAGAAACTGAGTGAGGAAAAGAGGCAATGGTTTTGTAGCCTCGAAGAAAGGAGGAAAGAACTTATAAGGAGAAGGAGAGTTCCAGCCAGGCTGAAAAGCTGAGATGAGATCCGATAAAGTAAGCTGCAAGGAGAGTGAGAATAGTCAGCCAGCACCTGCCATGGTTCAAAGCAACACAATGGTGAGGGGCAGGGGTAAAAACCAATTAGAATATTTTCACTGCAATTCTGTACCTTCTTCTCCTTGAATATAAGGTGTCTCGGGTGGGCGGGGGGAGTCCTTTATGTGGGCCAGAGCATGACCATGGCAGATGTGCAAGCAAAAAAATAATTCCTTTAATGATGCACTAGTTTTAAGTACTATATTGTAATGTCCATAGCCAAGAAACAGGTTTTTGCCAAAAAATGCATTAGCATATTTCCTTTCATTGACAAATGTTAGGAGCTGAAGCTTTATTATTGCAAACTGGAAATAGTAAGGTTTTTTATTTCTGCAAGAAAAAAAAATCAATCCACTAGCAAATACTACCAAGGCAGTTCCATATTAACTACATTTAGCCTTCACACAGGAGTGGCCAACTTCCTAAGCACCTCCAAGAACAAAATCGTCAGGGCAGTCCTGTTCTATGCAATTCTTGTCACCTTTGTACCTTTGTAAACCTATTTTCTTGACAAAATAAAGTACCCGTTTTCCACAATAAGAATTTTTCGTGCATAAAATTCTGGTGCACAAACCATGGTCTATAAGAAACAGCAATGCATTATGAAAAAAACCATAGAATAAACTTTTATGTTAATGGGCAAATAAAATTCCTAGTATTGTTTTTAATGTTAGGTCTTGGGGTAGTAAAGAATAAAAGCATGATAAATTTATATCTTGTGTAAAGAGTATTATGTATTTTCTTTCTAATAAAGAACAGTGTCAAATAAATTATAGAAATAGGATTCAAAAACTATCAAAACACAATGAATATTTTTGAAATCTAAGTGTAGAGCTTAATATAGGGCACATTTACAAAACAGTTTTCTGGTCCTGCCTTTAAAACCATTCTCAGCAAAAGTATTTCCACTCCTGGCCTGGTAGTTTATTATCCATAACTTCTATACTTTTACTTTGTACAGTTACAATAATTAAGCAAACATCACTAATAGATATTTCATTTTTCACATTCTAAAAATTGATATGTATAAGCATATGTATACTATATAATGGATATTTGCCTATTTTGATGATTTTTAAAGAATTAGATTCAGAATGTGTACTCCATAAACTAAATTTAAATAACAAGGAAAATGTAAGGAGTAAGAGGTTAGAAATAAGATCTTAAGAATACTTAATAAATTTAAATGAGTTAAAACTTGTTTTAAAGATGAAACATTAAATTCAAGTAAGCAAAAGGAAGAATAAAATCTGTAAATGTTTTTTAGACACATGGCTGAAATAAATCACACAGAATGATTGAAATCAAATAAAAATTAAAACTCTATCAGGGTATAAATACAAACAAGATTGAAAATGATTTATCAGGCTAGGCACAGTGACATGCACCTGTTATCCTGATGTGTGGAAGGCTGAAGCAGGAGGGATCAAATAAGAGTCTTCCTCCAAACATGTCAGCATATGTCCTGAAATAATTTATCATATTCCAAGGGAGTAATTTTAGAGGTGTTTTTTTAAAAAAAAAACCTACTTATAGAGATTAGACACAGTATAAGGAAACCAATCCTAATTACCAGAAGAAGCCATTGACTACTCTGACTGTTAAGAAGAAGGGATGCTTAATAAACCCAGAGATTGTAAGCAAAGACCCATTGGATGGGAGGTGTGAATTTTAGTCAAAGTCTACAGTTACTGAGTTCACAAGGAAAAACCTGTGCTAGACGCAATACACTTTCAATCTCCTCTCCTTGGAAGTTCTTATGGGGCTTTTCATTAGTCCAGTGGAAAGGACATCTCTTAACATGGCCCATAAAAACAGCACTCAGAAAGAGAGGGATAAAAATGGATAAAGAATGGATTGGGGAAGCCACCGTTCCCATAACAGACACTTTAACAATTCAATAAGAACTGTTCTTACAATGATTCCAGGAATCAAATGAAGAGGCAATGTTCTCTAAGATCAAAAATTTCAAAGATGCACTGCCAAGAGCTTTTACACATTGACAAATGTATCATTGAAATACACAAAGCAAAATGGAACAGCAGTGTGAGGACAGTTCTATAAACCCTGCAGAGAAGCACATTTTTTAAACAGTTTTTTTTTTCATTTTACATACCAATCTAAGTTCCCACTCCCTCCCCTCCTCCCATTCCCTCCACATTCCCCCCACTCCACCCCCATCCACTCCTCAGAGAGGGTAAGGTGCATTGCTTTGGGGAAGGTCCATGGCCCTCCCTACTATAGCTAGACTGAGCAAGGAAGATATCCATCCAAAGAGAACAGGTTCTCAAAAAGCCAGCACAAACCGAAGGGATAAATCCTTGTGCCTCTACCCATGGCTCCGCAGTCTGCCCCGGCCACACAACTGTCAACCACATTCAGAGGGACTAGTTTTGTCCTTTGCTTGTTTTTACCCTGTCCGGCTGGAGTTGGTGAGCTCCCATTAGCCTAGGTAGACTGTTTCAGTGGGTGTCCCCATTGTGGTCTTGACCTCTTCGCTCATCTCCTCCCACCCTACACCTGGACTTTTGGAGCTTAGTGCAGTGCTCCAATGCAAGGTCTCTGTTTCCATCAGTTGCTGGATGAAGGTTCTATAGTGATATTTAAGATATTCATCAGACTGACTACAGGGCAAGGCCAGTTTGGGCACCCTCTCCTCTCTTGCTTAGGGTCTTAGCTCGGGTCATCCTTGTGGATTCCTGGGAATTTCTCTAGAGCCAGGTTTCTTGCTAGCCCCTCAATCAAGATATCTCTTTCATTGCTCTTGCCTCTGTCCTTACTCCATTTTGATTATCTAGTTCTCCTCTCCCCACCCCTTCTTTCCTCAGTTTCTCCTTCCATACTTCCTTCTCCCTGCACTCCTACGTTCCCAATTTTTTCAGGCATTATTGTCTGAGATACCATCTTACACCTGTCAGAATGGCTGAGATAAAAAACACCAATGACAGCTTATACTGGAGAGGATGTGGAGTAAGGGGAACACTCATCCATTGCTGGTGGGAATGCAAAATTGTACACTCACCTTGGAAATCAGTATGGCAGCTTCTCAGAAAACTGGGAATCAACTACCTCAGGATTCAGCAATACCACTCTTGGGCATATACCCAAAGGATGCTCAGTCATACTAAAAAGACATTTGTTCAGCTATGTTCATAGCAACATTATTTGCGATAGCCAGAACCTGGAAACAATCTAGATGCCCCCCACCAAAGAACAGATAAAGAAAACCTGGCACATTTACACATTAGAATATTACTCAGCGTTAAAAAACAATGACATCTTGAAATTTGCATGCTGATGGATGGAACTAGAAAACACCACCCTGAGTGAGGTAACCCAGACCCAGAAAGAAGTGCATCTTTAAATTTGACCAGAACAGAAAGAATAAGTTACAACTGCACTCATAAGGCATATTCAGAGGTCTGGGAAGATGGCTCCAAGGGCAAATGGACTGATGCACAAGAAGAGGAATTGGAGCGAGTTCCTTAGTTCCCGCATTTTAAAAGCTGGGTTTTGTTTTGCAAGAACTTGAAAATAAGACCATAGTACTGAAGATACTATCAGAAACTTTGGACTCGGGACCTAGAGAAATAAGCCTGGAAACCTCCATGGCTAGC
>LOEQ01005773.1:17671-29352 GCA_001685075.1 Bramus lutescens | reverse complement strand
CAGGATGATGGGCAGAAAAGTGGGCTTCAAACTATAGCAATGACTAGCACAAGAAGATATGCACAACAGTGTGATGTGGCAGTAATATTTTTGGAGTATCTTACAGCTGCTTGCCTGGACTGCCTGATAGCCTCGTACCTGGTACTCTAAACCTGGTCCTGAACCTGTGGCTGGCAAGGTTATAGACCTTAAAGGAGAAGCAGCTACTACCATTTTGCCTAAATTGGTTTAGTTTACAAATGGCTTCTAAATGCTCATCCTCATAACAAAGAGCCTTCTTTTTGCAGAGGATGAAAGCTGTTGCAGAGAGCCACAACTCATGAAAAAAACAGAGACGAGGTGATTGTAGCATGTCCACCCCCAAATGAGAAATCTGTGACACAAACCCTATACCCATCTCAGGAGCGACTGTGGAAGAAGGACTGGAAAATTTTAAGATCCAGAGGTCCATAAGTACTTAAGCAAAACAATGTTTTAGGGGTGTGATATAATATACCCATGAACTCTCAACAGCTATGGATTCCTGAACAAAACCTACATAAGACTGCACCAGACAACACCCCAGAATGGATGAGCAAAGGGCTTGTGAGACCCGAACCACAAGGAGAAACAGGCAAGTCTACAGCTCTACAGCTGCTGAGGAATGGGGAATCTTTTTCCTTTAGGAAAAAAAACCCAAGTAGGTTGACTACTATCAAGTATTTGTAACTATAACTCTGTGCATATGAACAACATTAGCTGAACTCAGTAATGTTGGTATGCACAATATATTTACACAAATGTATACAGATACATGTTTAAATATACATATGAACAATAATTATATAAAAGGATATGAATTTTATAGGAGGATGAGGGGATCTCAGGAAGACATTTTCAGGAGAGAGGAGAACATAGTCAATAGACATGGAACCAATCCATGAAAATAAAAGGCAAACTTTGATCATTTGAACTGATATCTGTATCTTAGGCATAGAGGAGGTGCAGGAATTGGTGGATACTCGTAGTCTGCCTGTCTGTCCGTCAGGCGAACAAACCTTTGAATTTAGTGAGGGACCTGTGTAAAATTAGGTGCATAACAATCCAGGAAGAAAGCAGATGTTCCCCTCTGGACTTTACATGTACAGACATCTGCATGCACACATGCATACACACATACACTGCACAAACATACACTACATACAAATGTACACAAATAGGCAGAGACAGATGGAGGAACGTATAGAGAGAGATTTAGATCTACTGAAAAAATAAAACCATTTCATAAAGATTCAGAAAAAAATAATTACCCAGTAAGAAATAAAATGAATCTCAGTGATTTCCAAAAGAAAAATTATAGAACACACATTCTTGCCACAGTTCAATAATAACTAGAACTTACTAAGCACTAATTTTATATCCTAAATTAGTTCACATACTACTATAAAAGAAATGTTATCCTCATTTTAAAAAGAAAATACAAAACTAAAGCATTTTTACTGAATTTTAAAATGCTGTAAAAATAATAAGAGAATCAGATATCAGATATATGCATGGGGAGATAGACACACAGATATGTATTTAGAACAGAATGGAGTGCCGAAAATGGAGAGGGGCCATTCCAGAAGACTATTTATACAGCAATGTACACTTCAAATATGCATGGATATTTTCTAGAAAGATGAAATAGAAAAGAAAGACTTAAATAAAAGTGGAATCTCTTGGAATTAAATACACAATTGTTCATATCAAAATAAGACCACTTGATATCAGGCAAAATGAAAGGAAAATCATGCCTGAACAGATTTTGTGAAAATTAGCTATTTGAAAGGTTGTTAACCTTTAGAATTATGAGTGCAAAGCTATAAAAATAGTCCGAGTTATAACATTAAATGGAATAACAAGAATCTCACTTAGATGACAAACTAAATGTTCCCTTATTCCCCTTTTCTGGGCCACTCTCTTTCTTCTGGTTGAAATATATTCATGCTTTGAGACAAGGGTGGATTTCTTGAGGACGCACATATGTTACCTTCGTACCTATTACGACTCTGATCTCTATTTTCTCTGGCATCTTTCAAAACGTGTTGATACTGCAGCTGGTTATTTGCACCTGATTTGGAAGTTTTATCTTTGGAAACAAATTACAAATTACTCTGCTCTGTTGAGAAAACACTATGCTTTTGTGTGTGTGCACGCATGCATTTG
Source organism: Bramus lutescens (assembly GCA_001685075.1). Taxonomy (NCBI): domain Eukaryota; kingdom Metazoa; phylum Chordata; class Mammalia; order Rodentia; family Cricetidae; genus Bramus; species Bramus lutescens. The sequence continues at coordinate 27,165 of LOEQ01005773.1, read as the reverse complement.
GCACAAGACGGTTGACGTGTGGCAATAAAAGAAATGAAATGTGAAGAACGCATACATGCAGCCAAAGTGGACGCCTGCAGGTTTTCAGAACTTCATGATGCCTCAAACTGTTGCACTCAAAGCTATCCCTGCCTCATCCAAAACAATAGTCACAGAAATCGATGCTCAGCAATCAGCCAACTTAATTGGGCTTCCAGGAAATCTACAAGCACCTGCCCCCAAGCCAGGGTAACCATCTTACTGCACGGATTAATTGAATGGAAAATATCATTTCAGAGCTCGCCACATCCCCCGGTTGCACCACACCACCCAAGTTCAGCGTTGTAGCTTCAGTGATGCACAAATGTCTCCTTAATTTTTTTTGAAATTTCTCTTGTAGCACTTTTGCAGTGTCCATGCATTTATGGTTCAATCAGCGGTAGCAATTGTTCTGGAATCCCCGCGGTTCCCTAAGACAGCCCACTGAGTTGAGAGAGTTGTTGTTTTTGAGTTCCTGCAGCTCACATAGCTACCTAGAAAGTGATACTTGTAAACCATCACATCCGATTTCCATCGAATTCACTCATAAAAGCAGCCTTTTCCTGCTTTATGATTTGTTACTATCTTTGTTTGGAAGTTTTAATATTAATAAATCTATTATTGAACACCACTCACTTTTCTATAAATTCCTTGAGAATACTGATCATATTTTATTCATTAATAGTAGCACTTGCCTCTATGTTGGGCAGATCTATAGATCCTATGTATAGGGTTTCTACGTAGGGTGCTACTGTTTGGCCTTTGTCAGCCATCAGGCCTTGTTCTGAATGCACTATGAATGCCATAGAGTGAAAATTCAGTCTTCACACCCAAAGAGGTTAGTGCAAGTGGCAGTGAGTACTCTTATTTGTGCAGGACACACCATATGTCTGTTTTCAGGACAATCATTACATCTGCTCCTCAGAATTCTTCAGAAGGTTTTCTTTTTATCTTTTTAAAGAATAAATCAAATACTATTTGGACTTTCTTCTAAAATTATTCTAGAATATAAGTCTAAATACTACTCTAACCACCATTTCCATTAACAACTGATACCAACCAGCACATGTCTGTATTGACCAATTCAAGGTTGTCAAACCTGATAAATTGACATTTTTAAAAATCCCCTGAAAATCATGCACATCTCAAGAACCCTTCACCGAAAAATGAAATTAGGTTTTACTTTCATTTTTTGCAACTTCAGCCTAGATGAAGACTGCTCATCCTGTAGCACTGGATTCTCAAAGAAAATGGCTTTGGTGAACCCAACCAAGCAAACACATCTTTTCTGTCCCAGAACTAAGCAGATTATTTTCATTGTGTTCTCAGTCTTAGAAAATGAGAGATGACGAAGAAGGTTTTATATTAAATTTTTACATAAAAATTTATTTCTTTCCCATTTTCTTTTGGTCAAATGGTTTTAAATTGCCATTAAAAAATCAGTAAGAGAATAATATGAATGCGTGTCTGAATCTACACCCAGGTCTGTGAATTAGGCTCAGTGCCTATTGAATGCACACTACACCTGTTACATTTTGCCACTGGAATGGGATAAGCATTGTAACTAAATGGATTATGCTGCATTTTACTAGAAACAAATTACCCAATACTACCATTTATGAGTTAAGATTTCCTGTAAGAAAATAGTGCAGGAAAAAAGAGGGATTATTTCATATCTTTGAAGGGTGTTTTATCACACTGTGCAATTGCATGCAATTTAACACCTAAACTGCTTAAAGTGCAAATGATATCAACCAGTCCACCCTAAGGGCCTGGTAATAGCCCTGCCGTTTGTGCTGCAAGAGCTGGGTTTGTCAGCACTTCCATTATAAGCCTGGTCTTTCAGGAGGTTTTTTTTCCACTCAACCATGAAAATTTGCTGTAGTTTACAACTTGGCACAGAAGGTTTTATCTTAACAGTGCCTACTTTTCTTCCAGCTATTTTATCCCAAAAGAAGTCAGCTGGCTGACTCTGGGGCACATAAAGAAAAGAGAGAAAAAGAAAAATGTATGTTGTAAATAGAAAACAAGTTTCAAATTAATAGTTAACCCATTAAGAGTTGGTTTTGTTGGTTTGCCTTGTTTTATTTTTTTTCTGGCCATGTTGGTGCTCACACCGTTGGCACCCTAGTATCATAACCTCAAAAGTTTGCTAAAATATTTGACAAATTGTCCTGTATTGATATATATTGCTTAGACCATGTGCCTGACTTATGGTGACCTGATTTATGATATTTACAATATGATAAGCACTCAATAGAAATAATATTTCAAATTTTGAGGTTTGATCTTTTTCTGAGCTAATAAGAGATGTAAGACACCTTTTTCAAGATGTTGGGCAGAGGCAGATTTACAGAGCCCAGGCAACAATGACATCACATACGAAGGTAAACAACCAACACTCCACAGTGTGTTGTGTTGTCTGCAGTATTTTTGCTAGTATCTTTCATACCCAACCATACCTGTTTATAAAGCCCCCAACTGCTTCTCCTTACAAGAAGGAAGATAGTTACCCTTGAGGTAAAACTCAGAACTTCTCCCCTGCTTGAAGGCAATTAGTCCACTGGTTACTACATATGAGCTGGAAACTTTGAGATCTGTAATATTTGTCATTTTGAATGATAATGAATCTGCAGTACAGTGACTAATGAGCTTCAGTTACACCTGCTGTCACCATGCACAAAAACATTGAGGAAATGACTGAGAGGAAATACATAAGACTTTGCCTACTGATAATTTGGGGCAAGGCTAGAAATATTTTCTATATATCAAAATAGTACATTAATTATATCATATATATATAAAACACATTATAATGCAACAGCCTCAGAACTCTGTAAAGCATTATAATTTTGTAGTATCAAGGCCAGCATGAAACAGAAAATAGTAATATCCATCATACATTATTTTTAAGAAAGAGCTACATTAGAAAATGGTAGATGAGAAGTATTATTAGAACAAATCCTTAACGTCAATGTCACTGTTTTACAAACAAGTCAATGCTAGTACACGTTTATATCTTCAGCATTTTAAGACAATGTCACAACATTGAAAGACCAAAAAACACTACTTTTGGGTAGAAATGTTGTTATATTATAATTAAAGCTTTTTCCCAACTACCATGTGGTGAGCCCTAGAACATTCAAGTGTATGAACAGGCATTTGTGTCCTTTTTCATTTTCAAGATAGCAAGAAAGACTGGAAACATCAGCATTGTCTGCAAACTACTTCTTCATTCATGTGACTGCACAGGAAAGAGCATGTTGTCAAAAGAACAAGATTGACACACCGCATATTAGTGACAACATATTCCACTGTAAAGATGTTTGCTTCCTCATTCGCTCAAGAACATTTGCTTTTTCTGCACATCTCATTTAAAGGCTGGTGAAGCAATGGGTACTAACCACCCCCCCCCAAGAATTCTGGAAAGGTCTGAGCATATTAAATGCTGTCTGGAATATTGCTACATCCTGAGAAGTCACATATGGTGCATCGAAGAAATACTTTTAGAAGAAATCTTTGAAGTTGTAGCATCACATCCAAAGGCTTTAACGGCGCCCCTACTATTGATGAAACAGCATGGAGGGGGTGGTGCTTGAGAAATGCTAGAATCGGTCTTGGGAGAAAAGCGTATTCAGGAACTTGTTGGTATTGAGGCTGAAGAGCTTTCCAGCAAGGAACTGATTAAGCTGGAGGATGAAAGAGGTAAACAAATTGAGTAAGAGGTTGTACCTAAGGCAACTAGAAAGTTCCTAGCAAAGAACTGGCAGGTGGTGTTTGCCACTGTCATCAGCAGTGAAAAAATGGATGTTATCTATGAAATATTTGCAAGAACTTGGAGGCAGATAGACATATAACATCGTATTGTGTGCTAGTCTGTCCTCTGGTCATAACAAGATGCCATCTTGGACTTTGCCCTGGTATCCATGGCAACCAGAGCAGACGAGTACAGTGGTTGTCAGGTGTGTGAAAATGATAATGGAACCAGGGTCCATCCCTGGGCAAATTAAGTGACACTCAATGTGACCCTCATCTGGGATTCCAGCTATTCCTTCCTGTTCCAGCTGCAAGAGATCTTGGGACATGCTAAGCTATTCAAACAGTATAAGACTGATTGAAAGGTAGACTCCAAGATACAGCTTCCATGAGGTCTCCATTTAGGACAGTATGGGACTTGGCAGTGAGGCAACCATTTAATAATCATCCACAATCCTGTAATTCCCCACACAGGCACCATAAGCAAACCTAACGAAGTCTCAGGTTGGACTTTGGTGAACTCGTATTTTGGTCTGTCATTTCTTCCTCTCTGGGGTGATTAAGCATTTGTTTGTGTTTATGCAGGAAGTTTTTACAACACATATTTGCTTGCTATAAATACTTAATAAAAAGTAAGAAAAATTGTATAGTCAAAACATGGTGTGATCCTGAGGACAGTGTGCTTGATAACGCACAAAATGGTAATGTTCAATGTCTTCCATCAAGATTCTCAAACTTAGCTGGAAAAGAAGCTGTCACTATACTGTACCCGCCCCCTTTATTCAGTAACTACTTTTAGTTCAATGCTCCGAATATTCTTCAGGCCCAGTATGCTTTCCCCTGTGTACTTTAGTGGTGAGGCTCTATACAACCATTCTGTCATTTTCTTCAAGTGCAGTATACAATGTATTGGCTGATACATTCAACTCTTTATTACTAAATAGGTATTTTGATAGATGACTTTGACTAACTGCAAGTTGATGTGTTTTCAATCTGTTTCAGGAAGATTAGGCTAAGCCTAAAGTAGGTTATGTATGTGAAATAGATTTTTAATATATTTTCAACTTAAAATGTAATCATTAGAACATAAACTCCTCGTAAGCACAGGAACATCTATACATTAGAGAAATATGAAAATAGCTAATAAATGATAATTTGATAAATAATAGTGACAGCAGTGAGTTATTATACCCTCAAGTGAACTTTAGAATGGGGACTTAAAAGTTCAAATACTTCCAGGAATTTTGCTAAGTATTTTAACTTAAAATTTGAAGTAAATTTATTTATCCAGTTTGCTCATAGACAAAATTTATCAATATTTAGTTCTATTAGGCTTATAACATGACAAGATTCATACCAATTTATAAGGCATTACTGAATTTTTCAGGTGCCATGAGGTTCACTTCTATATAATCCTAGGTTTGGGCCATCAGTTTGCAGATAATAATAGCTGATGCTGTGGCTCTCTCATTCTGTGCCAGGCATAATTAAACATTTCATATTTATGAACTCACTGAGCTATGCCATATCATTATCCTCAACGTTGAAATGAGGAAACTGGTTACAGAGGCTGCAGCTTTAATGCTATAATCAAGATCCCTGCCAGCAGGCTAGTTCAAGAGCCTGGGAACTGCTGTGGTTACTGTGCTACTGAATTTCAAGGAGAAATGATCCTTGGATTCCTAGAATAGAGCATATTGTATCATTGTGTATTAATCTTATAACCCATTACTATATTGATAGCTTTGTATAAGTAATGATATTAACTATATACAGTTTCATTTTAAAAGTAAATCTTTGAGATTTTAGTGTTCAAAATAGTTTACTTCTCATAAAACAAAATAGGGAACCGTCCATCTTTTTTTCTACACTCATAAATAATACAAATAAGCATCCAGGGCATGGTGGCACTCACCTGCAGTTACAACACTTGTGATAAATCCAGGGAAATCTGGAGTTCAACCCTAGACTGGGCTACATACATACTGGTTTCAAAGCTAGCCTGAATTGCTTAAAAACTGTCTCAATAAAGGGAATGGGGGAGAAGCAGAAGGAGGGATGGAGGGAGGGAGAGAGAGAAGAAACAATCTAGGGCATGCAGGTTCCTTTCAAATTAAATAGAATGCATATGTAAAAATTATTTTAACTGTGCACTTTCCTAGTGTCATAACTTTAGAGCATTGTGAATCTCTTTCCTTTACTATTCTATTCAAATGTTACGGATACGTTTTTGTTTTTTCACGTAATTCTCACGATATCATAAATCATAATAGTATCCATTTTCTCATTTCTAATGTAAGTTCTCTGAATGTGTGTGTACACATGACCGCAGTTGAGGCTATAATTAAGAATTTTATTTCAGTATTTTATCTTTACTGTTTCAACTAACGCTACACTCTTTCCTCAACAATTTTCTGAGAAAATGTTCCCTGTCTTAAGCCACTGATGTGTGCATAGCATTGACCTGTACCGTGGTATTTATCAAAATTCTGTGTTGTCATGTGGTTACATGATTCAATGAAGAATCATTTCTTTGACCAAATCGATAGATACATGGCAGCCAACATTGCTTTTATGCAGGGATCCTATCAAAGTGTCGATGGTGATGATTTAGGAATTACTATATTTAGAAGGTTTTTACGCTATTAACAGTGCTGTACCACTGCTCCAGGGCAACCAAAATTCAACTGATGAAGTATTCAAAATCCTGCCAGCCCTCAGAGGGTCTTCATTTTAGCAGCAGGAACAGTAAGTGAGCCCTTGGAGTAAGCTGAGAGAAATGTACTTCAGTAGTTCAATCAGCCTTACTGGATATTTTGTGAAGAGTTGTATGCAATAAGAAATAAAGTGAGGTGTAGTACCTTCATACAGAGAACAAGCAACCAGTGCCTAGCAAAGGTGTAAAAGCTGGAAGGATGACTCATGGACTTAGTCCCATTTCCCTGCAGCAATAACTGACTCAGGCTTGGCAGCCAGAGGAAAACAGGGCAAGGATATCAGCCATAATTGTTGACTTCAGTTTCTTCACCTGGACAATAAAAACCACAAGTTCGATCATTCTGTCAATAGCTAACAAATGATTTGGTAAGTGAATTATTAAAAAGTCATCATAATTCTATGCTAAATATCTAGAATTTGGTACTTCTTCTTTTGAATATTCATTCCCATTTCAATGTCCTTCTAAAGATCTCAAGAAGAAGAGAGGAACCTCCTCAATCTTTCTTGCCTTTCTTTTTTTTTTTTTTGAGACAAGGTTTCTATGTTTAACATCTCGAGGTGTCCTTGAACTCACTTTGTAGACGTGACTGATCTTGAACTCACAGAGATCTGCTTGCCTCTGCCTCCCAAGTGCTGGGATTAAAAGTGTGCACGACCACTGCCCAGCTAAGAACCTATTTCTTAAAGAAACAGTCTATGAATTCTGACCCACTCTGATTCCATAAACCCAACCCAGCCCTAATTCTTTTTCCTGTATTCTTAGAATAAAGGGTTCCAAGCTGGATTCAAAAGCCTGACCACTTTACATAAATGCAAATTTCGTTCTTCTCAACCCTGAACTAGCCAAATATTATAATGAACCTTGATTAATTGTGAGATGTCCCTCAAGCAATCGGTTGCTAATAATAAATTAATAAATTGCAAAAGTAATTCTAGAGCACATTAGTTAAAATTTAGAATTATTTCTTATATGGCCTTTTTAATGAAAAAGATGAATTTAGAACAAGAACTTGTGCAAAACACAGCATGAATTCTGCATCTTAATATCATTTACCTTATATGTTATAAGGACAAAATTGTTGAGGTCTAATGTGTGTGATGATTCATTCAATCACCAAATATTCGTTGATATGGGAGCATAGGTATGCTGAACGGAAAGAAGGAAGTGATCCACGTGGATCAGGACATGAAAGAAACTCATTGATTCACTTATTGCACATAAGAAGGAATCGTGGATGGAGCCCAGAGCTGCCCTTGAGCCAAACATTTACCTCTCTGCTCATGCCTACCAGGCATCTTTCACGTAGACTTCTCTGATTCACTGTAAGCTTTCTCAGCAAAACAGTCCACATTATACACATTTATATTCCTCAGTAGACCTGTGAAGCATCCGGTGCCTGACAGAGACAGTGTACATTTTAGTTCTGGCACTAAAACCATGGACATCAATGTTCTATAAGCTTGAAAATCAGCGAAGAAACTTGTACAAGGTTTCTCTAAGATACACCTCTGGAAGTTATGAATTTGGGTCTGGACTTAAACTTGAGAATTATTACTGATGCTGTTAATTTATTTATATTTCTTGTGATTTACATGTATATATATATATATATATTTAATTCTGCCTTCTTTTATAACATCAATTATGGTAATATTATGATGAAATAAATTTAAATAAAATCTAGAAGTCTAATCCTATTAATTTAATATTCCAGGCACTCGACTTGATAGCTATTTGTGCTTATTGACCAATGCACTATAACATAGGTTTCTACATTTAAACTGCTTTTCTAGTTTGACGTCAACGACACTTAGTTCTTGGTAGCAGATGTAGCTAGTTGGTCAAGTGCTTGCCTAGAATTCAGAAAGCCCTGGGTACCATTCCAACTACCAATCACTGAATACACTGGGTGTTCTGGTATACCTGTAATCTCAGAACTCAAGAGGTAAAGGTTAAATTAGAACTTTCAGGTTCGTCCTCTCATATAAAAAGTCCAGGGCCAGCCACGAGAAACCCAAGATTCTGCCACAGATACTAGTAATTAATAAGAACAATGATAGCAATGCTAATTCTAATTCTTATCTTTATAATTTGGCTGTAGAAAACATATGAATAGTATCAAGTCCTTGAATCCTGGCTCATCATATCAGACCTCATGTTTAACATAAATACTCTGAGGGAGCCATCTTCAAATGCCACTTTTAATTAGATGTTCTTTTAGAACTCTTATATTTTCTTTTCCTAAAGATAATTTATTTAGTGCTAGTATATTGTTGAAATCTGTTAACTGCCTGTGTAATTCAAGCAGTGCTGCAATACTAATAAAAAAAAACAGAGTTCATGAGGTATTTAGGTCGAGAATGACTGTTCAGGTTGCAACAAAGACAGAATCTGCACAACATAGCTCACTAAGGAATATAGAACAGTTTGATGCCTCCATGTCCATTTGGAGTTTAGGCTCCTCTGTGCTCAAGCACTACTTCCCGTTAAGATGAAAGAGGAAAGGAGGAGGGGGAAGGGAGTGAAGATGAGTGGAGAGACGTCAAGGAGAGATGAGAAAAGGGGAGAAGAGAGGAGGAGACGAGCAATTTAGAACAGCAGAAAATTTCATTTCTATACAGGGATGGTTTGGGTTCTGACTAATGGCTAAAAGAAAGTTGAAAGGGTTCAATCTGCCCAAGTTCTGTTGTGAGGCCCAGTTCTGTTTGTTTGTTTGTTTTTGAGACACCCCCACCATAAACACACAGTGTTGCTGACAGGAATGGTAATAGACCTCATGTTGCAAGTCGAAAGACATTTTGGAATCCTTGTGCTACATCTGCACTCATTGGATGATTAAGAGATGGGAAGAGAGAGTGGAAAGTGCATGGAAAGGTGAAATGGGATAAAGATGGATCTGGGAGGAATTCATGGAAGAATTCAGGGAATGAATATGATCATAATATATTGTATGGTGTAGGAGGGTCATCTGTCTATGTGTTACTTTCATTGGTTAATAAAG
>LOEQ01005773.1:0-12088 GCA_001685075.1 Bramus lutescens | reverse complement strand
GAGGGGAGGAGTTTTTTTTTTCTTCTATACCATTGTTTCTCAATTTCCTGATGTTATGACCCTTTAATACAGTTCCTCATGTTGTGGTGACCCTCATCCATAAAACTATTTTCACTATTACTTCATAATTATAATTTTGCTACTGTTATGAATCATAATATAAATATCTGTGCTTGCCAATGGTCTTAGATGACCTTTGTGAAAAGGTTACTTGCCCCCACCGGGGTTGTGACCCACACTTTGAGAACTACTCTTCTATACCTCCTATTACTCACCTGTTCTTGTCAAAACTAAGTACTTTTGGTTTCTTTTCTACAAAAAATTTAGCCAAAGTTTGTACTGAAATATTTCATGATGGGTTAAATACTAGACTCTGTAGGCTGCATGAAGCTGTAACTGTTTCCTCATCATTGTGGTTGGCTGTTGGGCCCTCTACATTGATAGCACTATGACTCTATGACTGCTCACCATTGCAGCCGCAATAGCTATTGGTGCCATCAGACAGGAAGTTCCATGAGACTGCACCTGTTTGCCAACTGCTGTAGTATCAGAGCCTATGTCAGTCAGTACTATGACTCACAAAGGTATTTTTGAGTTCTTTGTTTATTTTTTTCTTTCTGGTGGAGAAACATGTTTAATTATCTGCACCATATTTTCATATTGTTCCTTCTTCCCAATCCCCATCTTACCCTATTGCTTTCCAGACAACATGGCTGTCTCAAGCCAACGGTGCCACCTGTTGGTCTTTCTTTGTGGTGCACATCATACTACAGTTGCCCTTGAGAGATGTTAGGCCCTGGTGGCTATCCCTTAGTTTTCGGTCTTAGGCAGAATCATAACTCTTTAATAAGCTTCTTTCTCGTGTGCACACATACACACACACACACACCACACAACACACAGAGAGAGAGAGAGAGAGAGAGAGAGAGAGAGAGAGAGAGAGAGAGACTCTAACTTTCTTCTTTTACTTCCAGTATTGTTTAATAATTCAGGAAAATCCCTTCTACTTCTCTTCTTTTTAGTAATTTCTCTCTTCTTTCTCTTCCTCTTGCTTAATATCTTACTTATTTTTCAGTTTTTACTTTTTCTGTCTCTAGTGATAAATGTATTCAATGTTCCACATTTTACCTTAAAATTTCTAGGATGAAACTTCCTAAGAGATACCTACCAAACTAAGATGCACACATTTTTTAAAAAATTAACATGACTAGTAAAATCCAAAATTTTAAAATATTTTAAATGATACTTAGAACTTCACCTATTTTAAGGGTAAACTTGGATAGCTTCAGTAAATATGCAATCTAATGAGTCAATGAACCGCTTGTTATTAATGATTGGCCATCATAAGTTGCTGTACTATGTTCAATGCAGTAATTTACTATGGGTTTAACAGGAAAAATATCAAAAATTAAAGGAAAATAAAATGTATAATTTTCAGTTTAGATTCATTACAACTATATATGCTTAGTATGCAAAATTATGATGATAAATAAATAATAAGAGCATATAATAAAATAATAAAATATTAATGAATGCTATTTAAGAATTTAAAGCTGGGCAGTGGTGGCTCATGCCTTTAATCCCAGCACTTGGAAGGCAGAGGCAGGTGGATCTCTATAAGTTCGAGGCCAATCCCGTCTACAGAGTGAGTTCCAGGACAGCCAGGGCTGTTACACAGGGAAACCCTGCCTCAAATAAACAAAAACAAAAGCAAAAATAAAAACAAACACCCCAAAAGAAGAATGTATAGAGAAAAAATAATTTGGAGCTGTATGTAAAATTTTAAATTATATAGACTATATGTAAAACTCAGTAAGCTAGATGCCCCTTTAAGTCAAAACTTCTTTAATCTCGGTGGCTTATAAGTGAACTGTGTAAAATTGATAAAATCAAAACACACACACAAACATATATATGTTTTATATTATATAACATTATTTATACATTATATTATATAATTATGTTATATTACTACGTATAATTTTAAATATGTATATATGTATGTATATATATAATTTGTGGTTATGCAGCAAATAACCTTAAATCCAAAAAGTAATTTATTAGGGTTATATAATGTGAGTAGTTACTACTTGGCCACTTTTATGTGATATCATGTCATTTTCTGCTTATTGAAACTTAATAACTTCAGTTGGAAACTATTTAAATTTTAACAATAAGTTCACAATTCCATGAAGAAATTAATGATCGAAATCATTTTCATGTTTACAACATGACATGAAAAATAAGAAGAGAATAATTTATATCTGAACCTAATTATTTCTGTAAATTTCATAAAATATGTTCACAGAAGTGTAACATCGTCTCTGGTAGGGAAGGGTGATTTTACCTACCAGTGAATTCTGGTAATCAAACATTTAGTGGGATAGATTAGACTTCCATTCTATTCAACAATATACAGCAAAAAAGACAGAATCTTCATATTCCTGGACTATGAGAAAATTAAATAGAAAATTTGGATATCCACTTTCACAGTGAGAGAAACAGGGAAAGGTTACTTTAGTAAGTGCTATCCTGTATTAGAAGGCTTGAGTTTCAAGATTTTGCAAACTACTCTTTGTTTAGTTTTGCTTTGTTAGGATTAATTGGGTTGGGTTTTTGTTTGTCTGTTTTTTGTTTTGGTTTGCTTTAGTTTTAAGACACTGTGTAGTTATGTAGCCCTGGCTGACCTGTTCTAGCTACCACCTTCAGCTTTCTGAGCCCTGCGATTACAGACATACTTGGCCACATCCCTCTGGAGGTTCAGTTATTTGTTTAAAAATTCATTTTGTTTCTATGCAGAATCATTCTCTTTCTAGAGAACTCTAACTAAATAACATCTGCCTTTCTTTGTTGCATGTTTTGTACCATAAGAATGTTTGAGGTACATGTTTCTTCTTCTGAATATAGGTGGTAAAAAGCAAACTCAACAAGCAGAGAAGAAGCCAAGCTCAACTGTCTAAAGCATCAATTCCTCAGGCAAGATGTCCATTCTGTGGATATAATGAACGCCTCTAGGTTACACTGCTCTACTGCTATGCTGCTGGCCCATTTACCCAAAGGTTGACAGGAAGTAGAGCACAAAAATCATGGTGGCTATTTGAAAAATTGACAAATGAGCTTGGGGGAAAATTTTATCTCCCATATAGTATTTTTAAGTCAACTTAAAGAAATATGGGGCAAACTATCCTGTTGGTCAATATTTCTAAATAAAGTACACTTCCATGGTAGTTGTGGTAATGTGAAATGTTCTTTTAGGTGGATGGTGGTGAAGCACACCTTTAATCCCAGCACTTAGGAGACAGCACCAAGCATATCTCAGTGAGCTTGAGACCTCTCTGATCTACAAAAGCTATTTCCAATTCCGGCTCCAAGGTTACAGAGGAACCCTGTCTCAAAAAAACAAATTGAAAAGAGAGAGACAGACAGAGAAAGAAAAATGACATGTTCTTTTATATGAGAAAGTTTTGAAACAAGATTCCAGGACTTCATCCTTTAAGACTATAATCTCTGTCATATGTATTGTTGTCCCAGAAACACACAGAGGTCTACATTAATCATAAACTGATTGGCCTATTAGCTCAGACTTCTTATTAACTAATTCCTATAACTTATATTAGCCCATAATTCTTGTCTGTGTTAGCCTCATGACTTGGTATCTTTTTCGGCAAGGCAGTCACATCTTGATTGCTCTGTGTCTGGCTTCTTACTATGTCTGGGTGACAACTGCAGACTGAAACTTCCCTCTTCCCAGAATTCTCGCTGCCCCACCTCTACTTCCGGCCTGGCTACTGGCCAATCAGCATTTATTTAAAATACAAGTGACAGGTTACAGACCATTGTCCCATAACAATGTATAAATAAACTATTGAATGATTACAGAGTTATTGAAATAGCAAGTACAGAATCAAGTGACCTGATGAGTAGATAAGAACATGGAAGATTTGAGGGGACAGTGTTCTTAGAGTATGTTGAAAAATACTAAATTCAGTAATAAAATAAAGTTCAAACAAACTATTGCATAACTTGTTAGCTATAGCCAATAACAGTGCACTCTACTCTTGAAAAATGCTCTAAGTAGATTTTTAAGTGTACTTACTGCAAAAATAATAAGCATATAAGGTAGTATATATGTTAGTTAGCTCAATTCAGGCATTCCAGGATTTGTATATATTTCAAACTCTTAGGCTGTCTACAATAAATATATATATATAATTATTATATGTGATCTTAAAAGAGATTAAGCCAATAACTTAGTATTGTGAATTAACTAATGTAAATCAATTAACTAATGTTAATTAGTAACAGTATATATATATATTGAAACATTATAGCATACATATTAAGTTAATATCTTCCTCTTTTAATAAGAAAATACTAGGCCTTCTAAGTAAAATGGATAAGAAAAACTTCAGAGAAGACTCTGGATTTTCTAAGGAAACAACAGAGCCTGCATCATACCTTTTTATCACAATTCTGCTTATCTGTGCTACAGTAATATATTAGGCAAAGGTCTTTCTATTTAAATATTTATAGTACATTTGTATCACATTAGACTTTGCGTTACATAAATCATACCCCAAAAATTCTTTTGAGGATTTAAAGAGCAAGGCAATGAACATTTGCATTTTACAATGACATATTAACATATTAAAATAGACTATGTAATATATAACATTTCACATTATGATTATTGGATTACTTTTCATGCTGTGAACTTCTCATTGACAATGTAGAAAATCATATGTTCTTCTACAAAGCAAGCACAGGTCAGGAAGAGGCTGAAGTGTGGAAATTATTAAGCTCTTCTTTTAGTAGAAGCATTTGGAACTTTTCAGGTTTCAAAATCCAAAAGGGCTTGAGAAGTCACTTCAGTCTTTCTCCATTGCTCCGCTACTTAGCATATCTACTACTCAACTGAAACAATACTGCATAATTATTTTAATTCCAAAGCTAAAGCTTGTTTTCTAGCTTTAAATTTCCAATGCTTACATCAGCACTCATGTGCAAAATCCTCCACTTGTGTGATTATTTATACCATTAATTTAGTAAATATATCTTAGAGAGAAGAAAGAATGAAGATTTTGGTTACAAATGTCATATCTATCTATCAAACAAATATCTGTTCAAGCATTATTAGGTGCCATGCATTATTTCTAAAAGATTTATAGTTAGATCCATTTTATATAATTCCTTAGTTGTCATTTGTAATTCTTAAGATATAATAACAATGACCACTTAAACTTCTCTTGGATTCATTTTATATTACATATGTTTTACAATAATTAAAGTGATTAATTTTATTTTATATGTATGAATGATTTGTCTAGTTGTATGTATATGCACCACATGAATGGCTGGTGCACATAGATACCAAAAGAGGTCATCAGAACCCTTGGAACTCTGGTTACAGAGAGTTGTGAGAGTTCGTGTAGGTGCTGGGAACTAAACACTAATCCCCTGCAGGAGCAGCAAGTGCTCTCAACTATTTTTTCAGCCATCTCTTCCAGCCATATAAATATTTGTGTGTGTACATATATACATATATGTATGTGCACATGTATATGTGTATAATATGTATGTCATATAATGCATGATGTATGTCATATATTTCAATGATTGGTTTTATTAATATTTTGAGTAAACAGTTGTGAAGCAGCATAACAATTTAATATTGCCAAAGTTAATGTTCTTAGACTAAAATATGTTCACCTGTGGAGAAATGACAGAAATTGGTGTGTGGGTGTGCATGGATGGAAGGGCATGTGGACAGCTTTGGACATAACTGGGCAGATATGATCTTCCTGCCATAGTCTTCATGTTTTTTTATGAAAATAAACATCAGTTGATGCTATAGTGAAAGGAGTAGTAACTAGTCTGATTGAGGATAGAATAGATACAAATATTTTTTCTAAACATTCTATCCTTTTTCATCAAATCATAAAAGTATAATGGTTTAATTTGAATGTTAAATGTTTTGGGGAAATCATAATAAGAAAACAAGAGAATGACTAAATATAAAAACATTAAGTTTATGTATCAAAGGATAATAAGGACAAAAATTATGTAGGTATGTAGATATATGTATGTGAATAAATATATATCTTGCCCCTTTTAGAAAATTGTTTTCCACAGTAATTTTTGATAGAGATTCCATCCAAGAACTTTGCACATATTACTTGTTTTTAGAAAGAAAATAATAAAACTGTTCAAATCGCAAGGTTTTATATATCCCAAGATCATTTTTTACTTATTACAGTAATATGTATCACATTACTTGTAGTAAGTCTAATCAATGAATTTCATTACAAAGCTACCTATAATTTAGTGTACTTAAGTTATAAATGCGGCATCATTTAACTGCTGACAAACTAGTCTCATTGATAGAAAGAGCTTGAGTTGAAAGAAGGATCTTAAAAAGTTTATAGCTTTATTTTTTCAAGTACCACAAACTAATAAGCAAAACATATGAATTAGATAAAATACTTCATTAAGTTACTTTTATGGGGTGCGTCAATGTGATATGATTACATTTCAGAGACATTTAATTCCCCATTACAGAAAATCACATTGATGTTTAGTTATATTTTCTCTCCTGGTGATGTAGCCATTCAAAGTATTTTATTCCTATCAAAGCAGAGATAATGTGAAGTTAAAACTAACGTCATTTTCATCAAAACTAATCATAAATTTATTTTCTTAAGAGTTTCTTGGAGTGATCACATTGCAGGTCTCTAAAGGAAACTCTTTAAAGTACTCTTGGGTCTTGGGTCCTAATTAGAAAGAGTCCCATCTAACCTTAAATCATTGCTGGAATAATAGGGAGTAGAAACCAAAACACCCACATTTGGTTTACAAAGCTTTGCATGAACCCATTGAACACTGATATTTTAGGAAGGTGTTTCATAATGTCGAAAGTATAATTGGCCATTCATTACTTAGATGGCCAGCCCTACAGTGGTGTGTACCCATTTGTATAACTCATGTAAATGCTTAAATACTCCCTTTCAAATGGCATAAAACTTGAATCACTACAGAAACTAGCAAATGATAGTTGCTCGCTATCTTCTCCATGGTTCCCTTTTATTGGTTAAAAAAAAAAACAGGTAGGTGAACATCACAGATGCAAAGTGTTTGCTGTTGAGAATGTGTGTTTACAGGTGTGGAATACCCTGAGGACGGGTAGAGCTGATCCTCGGCTGCAGGTGCAAGCTTTAATAAACAGGACTTATCTCTCCTTTATCATGCCTCCAGATTATCTCAATTCATATTAAATATCACTTGTGCATAAAATATATACAGTGTACTATATTTATTTAGACATACATGTGACTAAATCTTTCATGAATAAAACCCAAAATGCATTCACATGAGAAAATGGGGTAGTCTAATTTAAATATTTTAGGAGCACTAGAATACTAATAAACATCTGGGAGAACAGATAAAACTGGATAAATGTTTAGCCTTGTTATGAGTAACACACTAGCACACGATTAGGTTTATAATGGTTGTAATTTAACAGAACTGTTGTATGAAATATTTTGTTTAACATTCATTAGAAACTGTTAATGCACTTGTGTTTTTCATGGACTAATTTTTTTTTGCAGCAGACGCACATTATTAGTATAATACAAATATGCTAAAAAGCAAACAGTTTGGTGTTAAAATGTTTTAAGAAGGATTGTGAAAAGAAATTTTACACCAATCTTCATTTTTTTCCATTTTTACAGGGAAATTTTTACCACAAATTCCATATTTTAATGATATTATACCAACTCTATTTTTTAAACTCATGTTGTCACTGTTTTGTAACAGAAACACTGTAAATATTATAGATGTGGTAAACTATTATACTTGTTTTCTTATAAATGAAATGATCTGTGCCAACACTGACAAAATGAATTAATGTGTTGCTAAGGCAACAGCCACATTACATGCTTTCTCTTTCACAGTAGGCAGCAGAGCATATGGTTTTCTCTTAATGGAACGCTAGCTTCTCATTAACATACCAGTAGCAGTGTCAGAACTTACAAACCAGCATAATAAGGAGATGGAAAAACTTATAAATTAGTTCCGTACTATTGAGAGGGAAATGACTGATGTTCTAAGGTACAATATTTAGCTAATATTGTGCCCTTTTTCTGCACCGTCTTTCCACAAAAAAACTTTTTCTTGTAATAAATATAAATATTGAAGTACAAATAATTTTTACTCTGCGTCTAAGAGTGATTGGCACCCTGATTTTGATAACTCTTCCTTTAAATAATATTGCGTTGTATTTTTGTTCCCAGTATGTTTGGAAACAGCTGTATTTTCATCTTCCTGTTGCAACACAGTGAAACACGTTAGGAATAAAGCAAATTCTTGTGTCTGATTTACTGAGAAAATCCATCAGGTAAGCAAAAATGAAGATGAGAAGGGAACTGTTCATCTTCTGGAGGCTGAGGATGTCTGGTCCAGCCACGGAAGTGGGACTCCTAGAGGCTGTGACCGGTAGTACCAGGGCGGGAAGACAGTGTTGTGTGGTTCTTGTGTCTTTGTGTCTTAGGTTGTATTTAGCTGCCTCGTAATAATGGCAGTGGCTTGAATTGTTGGCCTCCTTTTGTCTTTAAGCTTCCTCTCACTGAGAATTCATCTGTTTTGTAGAAGAAATATTATCAGTTGCCGTGTTTGGGGAGATACATTCAAAAATTCGAAACTTCCATACAGCTTAGATATTACACTTATATAGACATGATCATGGCAAGTGAATTGGCCTCACGTTCCAGGAATTCCATAGCTGAAGTGGGTTTATCACGTGTCTTTTTTTTATTTTCATGACATTTACCTATAGTTAAATCTGTGACACACAAAAGTGAAATATTAAAGCCCTGGAGGCATGGCCTGTTTCCTGAGGATATCAAAAAGAACGCTTGTGTGTTGCTGCCCTGATAAAGACTCTTGAAAGAAAAAAACTACTAGGCTAAAGTTCAGTCCGATGACTTGAATGTCTATATTAGTTACATTAATTGGATGAGAAATTTTCCTTCTACGAGTCTAGTTTTTTACATGGTTCATTCTGTAATTTGCAGATGTCCTCCTTAAGATGACGGATCATGATGGATGGCAATAACATCTTTTAAAGGAATAAGTCAGAAATGTATTAAAATACAGATAATAAAATAATTTTAACCATAAAATAAAAATAAGAAGCCTATCATTAATATCTTAAACTAAACTATTTCCATTTATGTAACCATTTAAAATTATTTTCCTCCCTTTGAATTTTGATGATCAACCAATTCTAGATTATTGTGACTTAATTTTTTTTCTACGATAACTGATGTATAAAACAAATAAACAAGAAAACACCTGAGTACAGAGGTACCATTCATTAGCCTGATCTTCTGGGATATGAAGCCCAGTGTTGAAAAATCTAAAATTCACTTATTTTCTTTCGCACAGAAGAAAGTAACCCTGTTCACAGAAGGTCGTTTTTTTTCCCCGTAAGCAAAACTTGCTTCCTCATCTTTCCCCCTTTTCCCTTGCTTCAAGATATCTCATTATTTCCAACACAACAGCAAACATAACATTCTTGTTGTTTATTCAGGCTCAATATGGCTAATATAAACAATTAATTTAAAGGATCCTTATCACTCACACTTTTTGAGTATCAAGTATCAAAATAACAATAGCCAATACTGGAAGTTTGAGAATGTCAATGAATCCAGATTTGGTAAACAACCGTCTTCCCCCGGAATCCACAAGAATCGAAAAGAGCTACAAGCAATAATAAGTAACTTGTCATATCCCTTTTCAAAACCCGATGAAAGTGAGTCAAAAGTTCCCACCTCTCAAGATTTTGAAACCACTGAAACAGCGCCATCTCCACATTCAAGTGTTAGAATTGTTAGCACCCACCTTAAGCCTAGCATAACAAGACTGATACTTGGCTTCAGACAGCGCCAGGGCAAGGTGCCACTCATCTGGCCACCATCTTTGGGAGGCTGCCAGGGCTTCTGCTTTGGCTTCTTGATGTCTTCTGTGAAGGAAGCCAATTAAGATCACAAGATAGGGGCTGGTAATAATAAACTTCTAATGATGCTCCTGATTGAAAAGAGGTCATTAAAACGTGAATACAGATGACCCCAGCTTCTGTCAGTTCAGTGTAGTTATTACACTGACAGTGTCCATGTTTTGCTTTTTCAAAAGGAGTTAATGCTGTAACCAGTTGAATACAGAAAGGATTGCTTTGAAAATTCACATCAGTTTTGGTTCTACTGTAGTCCCAATAGAATTCAGACAACTACTGCCTCTTAAACAGCCAATCTTCACTGTTTTGGTGATTCTCTGAAACAGCCTCATCTCCCCACTCAAGGGTTTCTGTCTGTGTTACAGGACCTGTCTCCACTTGCAGCCCCAACAAGGGCTCTTGGGTTGGACTTCACTAGGACGGTCTTAGCATCCTCGTGGACTTCGGGAAAGCTAAGACTGTTTTGAAAAGGAGACAATAATTGGAGAGCAAAGGGAAGCAATCCTCTTATCACTTGATCTGGTCGTGGACATAAGTGCTTCACACTTTTTCTCCCCCCTCCCACCCTGCTGCCCAAAGCTTTCCTGCCCACCTGCTCTGCTTGGCTCATCAATTTTCTGGGGGCCAGCTTAGTTCCTTTAAGCTTGTCCACTGAGAGGTGGTGATAGCTCCCCGAAAAAAGAGAGAGAGAGAGAGAAAGAGAGAAACGAGAAACAGCAACAACAGAACCTTTATCTTGATCACACTGTTTGTTTTTGCATTGATGTCTGTAATAAAACAAAGAGGATTTAATCATGTTAAACAAAAGCCTGTTGGTATCCAGAGGAAACTCATTTAACTTGCTCCAAGTCTGGGAGTTTCAGGTTTCTTGTCTTCCTCTTTGCCGATCCACCAGGCTGAGTTTCTTACCTGGGGCTTAAAATTGTGAGGTGTGAAGCTCTTCTTTTGTTTTGACAGGTGCTCTTTGCTAAACATCAGCCTAGCCTTCCATGGTGATAATACACCAAAGGCGAAAGAACTTCAGAGGACCTGGTTACTCAACTTCTGCTTTAATGGGGCTTATTAGCTTCCCTCCTTGGAGTTCTTTAGTATAAAGTGGGAAAACAAATTGGGCAGATGGAAAGAGAGTGTGAAAAGATAGCAGCTAAGAGAAGCCCCCTGATCTATTTCCATCCCTGAATGCCAAGAAGGAAGGAAAGGTGGGGAAAATGAGTCTGAAGCAGCATCTTGAGTGAGGAGTGAACTGGCAGAGCCAGCCCTCTGGGACTTGTGGGAAGAAATCAAAGAAGGAACAGCTTGAAATTTGGTCAATGAGTCCTGGAGAAGAGTCTAACTT
This sequence comes from Bramus lutescens, assembly GCA_001685075.1. Lineage (NCBI taxonomy): Eukaryota > Metazoa > Chordata > Mammalia > Rodentia > Cricetidae > Bramus > Bramus lutescens. Next base: position 743 of record LOEQ01005773.1, on the reverse strand, counting down.
TAGATTACAGCCCTTGTCAGGAGAGTGGAAGATGATAAACCAATAGTACACTTCTCATTTCTTCAGGAAAAGGGCTCCTGTGAACGGGAAAGAAACCCAAAGGTTCCCATTGGTGGCTTGAACACACCTTGTTTGTTCATTCCTTTATAGTGACTATGGAAAGGTCATCTTGAATCGAAGGAATTACGTCCTTGATGATCTCTACTTGCTATTATATTTCTCCCTGTGCCTCCCACCTTCAACCTTTGCCTTGGGCATGCTCTGTAGAGGAGAAGAATATCCTCTGGAGACATGCTGAGGGTTGGAAGGAACTCCTTAGTAAAAACAGCTGAAGCATGTTTCCAAGCGGTGAAAGGATCTTGCTGTTTGGAGCATTGTCATCAACCCAGAGAGCTCCAGTATTTCTCAATATGTAACAGAAAAAGAACCCTGCAAATAAGATGGCCTAGTGGGTAAAATCTCAAACCTGAAAACCTGAGATCAATCCCTGGAGCCCATACAGTGGAAGAAGAAAACCAACTCCCACAAGTTGTCCTCTGGCCTCTACAAATGTGAAAATAAGCACCCTCACACATATGCACATGGGAGCTCAGGCCCATGTATACGTGAACTCTATCACACAGCATAGATAGATAGATGATAGATGATAGATAGATATAGATAGGTAGATAGATAGATACATACATAAAATCATTAGATAGATAGATAGATAGATAGATAGATAGATAGATAGATAGATAGAT
>LOEQ01005772.1:132919-145010 GCA_001685075.1 Bramus lutescens | reverse complement strand
ATTTGTGTGTTGTTATTTCGGGGTATAAGCTAGCCGTGTGGGAGCTGGGCGGGACGAAAGCAGGCCTGCTCTCCACTATCACTACATGTGTGTGTGTGTATAATGACTTTTCAATACTATATATGTATATATAAATATATGTGTGTATATGTATATATATAAATAATGTATAATATATATTATATATATATATATATTGTGTGTGTTGTTTTTTTGAGACAGGGTTCTCTGTAGCCCTAGCTGCCCTGGAACTTACTTTGTAAACCAGGCTGGCTTTGAACTCACAGAGATCCACCTGCCTCTGCTTCCTGAGTGTTGGGATTAAAGGCTTAAGCTACTACCACCACCTGGCCCAATATAATATATTTTGATCATGTTCTTTCCCCTCCCTAGAGATCAGTACAGAAATAACCAACGCCTAAGTTGGAGCCTCTTGTCTCTCTCTGCTCCCTGTTTGGAACGTGTTCACTATCTTTTCTTAACCTTGGTGTCTTTGCTTTGGGAGATTTCTACCTGTTGTCCTACTGTAATAAATCTCTCACTAGTGCAGATTGTTTTAGAAAATACTGTTACAATTCTGCAAAATATTTGATTTGGCTCTTCCCTTATGAGGGAAACAGTTCGCCGTGTAAAGGGAAAGAGACAACCTTCGAATCATGACAGTTCTGATATGTGATTGATATTGAGTCCCCCACACAGCCCTTACTAAAGGACTACTTGAATAGCACTTGAGGGTTGGAATTGCATGTTACTTGAAAGGTCTAATTAAACTAAATTTTGGTACCTAGCATAGCAGTTGTACATGATTTCATGTTTATGTATCAAAATGCTTTGAAATGTACTGGTATTGAAAATGTAGAGATCATTATGGAATATGTCTGTTATATTTTCCTTATGTGCTTCATTTGTTTAGAGCATCAATTATCTTTTTATAAAAGACTTGTTCTAAGTGAAAAGGCTGAATGAATACTGTAATTGAAAATATCTTTTAAGTCTTTGTCATGTTTTTCTTTAAAAAAAACTAAAAAAGCCATTGCAAATTATGTCATTTCTGATTACCCAGAACTTTTATTATTAAGTCAATTTTAGACTTTCTTAAAAACAACAGCAAAAAAGTACAGAAGAAAATTATACATAGTTATAGTGTCCACCCCCAAACAGCTTCAGTTTGCATTTTTAAGTATTCGCTCATGACTTTTAACTATTTCCCTTCAGCGTACTGTTGTTGCCTTAAACTAGTGGTCATTACAAGTGCAGTGGCTGCCCTTACTCCTTTAGTATTTCTGATTCTTTTTCCATGTCATTATATACACTAGAACAGAGAATTTTGAATGACCAAATCATGTTCTACTACAAAGACAGTCTGCTTTTTAACAATCCATTTAAAAATGAAGTTCTCGTGATTTTTACTAAAAAAAAATCCAAAGCTGTACGATTTTAGTCAGAGCCAAGCGAGCAAAGGGGAGTGGGCTTTTTGGCAGATGGTGCTGGAACAAGTGCACATCCATATGCAGAACCAAAAGATTGTTGTCTTTCACGAAAAGTAACTCAAAATAGCTATAGATTTAAATATACCAGAGAGCTGTAGCCCTCCAAGAGCGTACGTAACACAGAAGAGGATTTAGGTAATAGTAGGGCTTGGAGGTGACTTTTTAGATGGAACAGTTAGATAACAGAGGTTTTGTACTACTTAAAGGAGAATGATAGATGTTTAAAAATCAGAAAGCAAGATGGATGGCACCGGAGGAACAACACCTGCGGTTGCTTCTGGTCCCCACATGTACACTTGCACCACATGTATGTACACACAGAAGGCAAGGCACACATGGGAGAAAATCTTTACAAAACACATTGTTGATAGTGGTCTGATGGCCAAAATTCATGGAAAAAAAATCTTAAAACTCAAAAATACAAAAACAACAAAGTGGAAAGATCTGAACTGAACCTAATCAGGAAAGTTGTACTAGCCATAAGACATCCAGAGATGCTCAGGGTCATAAGTCCTAGAGAGTCACATTAAAACAGCGAGGTGCTCCTCACATATGTCGGAATGCTTAACAACACCAAATGCTAACCAGAACAGGAAGCAGCAGGAACTCTTGCTGTTGGGAGTCAAATGTGCATCCACTGTCCAGCAGAGTTGGGCCTCTTGTTATGGAACTAATGTTACTGCTAACCATATGATCCAACTGTGGTGTTCCTGGCTGTTTATCCCAAAGGAATTGTCAAAAAGAAATGTGCACACCCTGTTTATAGTACCTTTGCCCTTAACTGCCAAGCTTATAAACAGTCAAGATAACTGGTCAGTGGATAAACAGATAAAATGGCATGTCCATGTAATGAGATATTACTGAACAGTTTGAGCTGCCAATCAGTGAAAGAGCCTGGGAATGCCTACTGTATACTGCTAAATGAAAGAAGCCAGTCTGAAAAGATCATGACCTTCCTGAAAAGGCAAACCATGGAGACNTAATGAGATATTACTGAACAGTTTGAGCTGCCAATCAGTGAAAGAGCCTGGGAACGCCTACTGTATACTGCTAAATGAAAGAAGCCAGTCTGAAAAGACCATGACCTTCCTGAAAAGGCAAACCATGGAGACAGTAAAGAGATGAGTGGCTGTCAAGGCTGAGAAGGGAGGAAGGGGCAGAGTAGGGTAGCTGTTTCTCATGATGCATGTTTGTTACACATTTATAAACACTCGGGGAGTCCTCATATAAACCTTGGGTCGTAGTTGACGGTAAAATATGAGTTTGACTCATCAGATGCACTAATGCAAAATGTCCCTATAGGCTATGTGGGAATCCTGAATGACACTTTGTTCAGTTTTTGTTTAAACATGCTCAGTTGCTTCTTTTTTCCTAATGCTGTTCTGAATAAGAAAACCTTTAGGCCTGGTGTGGCACATGCCTGTAATCCCAGCACTTGGAAGGTGAGGCCAGCCTGCATCACATACTGACCTTGTCATAAAGAAAGCTCCCTAGTAAGAATGTTTAAGTCAGACATTCTTTAAACATGTTAGTAGGTAGTGGATTGTTTTGACAGGTTTCCTCTCTACAGCTCTTTGATGACTAGAACGCTGGCTGATGGAACTGCTCCTAGGTTCCATGTGGCTGAGTGGTTTACACTACAGGAAGAACTCAACCTCCAGCGTTTGACCCTGGTCTCTGTTGACTTTCTAACCCCTGTGTGCCATCTCTCCGAAAAGAGACTGTGAGTGGGGAAAGGTGAGTTTTTCTCACTCACTCCTCTGCTTCTCTCAGCTGCAGGCCTTATGCACACATTCAATGCTCATGCAGCCACTGACATCACAGGCTTCGGGATTCTGGGCCACGCACAGAACCTGGCCAAGCAGCAGAGGAACGAGGTGTCGTTTGTGATTCACAACCTTCCGGTGCTGGCCAAGATGGCAGCTGTGAGCAAAGCCTGTGGGAACATGTTCGGCCTCATGCATGGGACCTGCCCGGAGACATCAGGTACAAGGCTCCTGTTCCCTAATCAAGCTAGGAAAGCCTTGGGCACCTGTGAGTCCCCACTTTGTATGAAGTCAGCCGTGACAGCCATGCATCTCCCTGCTGTGGGTTTGCAGTGCCCTCCAGTGTGACTAAGATGCTGTTTTGAGTCCAATGTAAGTGTGTTTCCCTTTTTGATACATGTTTGGTGTGGAAGATGGGAGCTCAGAAAAGATAGGTCATATCTGATTCCTTAAACTCTAACAACCATAGATAAATTTGAAGTCTGCTTTTTATTCTTCTTGAAAACCATTTTAACTTGATGTCTTAGCAGAGCATCACGGTGTTGCCTATTACTTGGAAAGCAGAGTCAAGGGTGGTTACAAGTCTGAGGCTAATCTATACAACATAGCAAAGCCCTTTCTGTGTCCAAAAACGTAGCCAGGTGTGTCTTGCACATGATTGTAATCCTTGTGCCCAGGGGACAGAGGCAGGAGGATGACCAGCCCAAGCTGTGTACTGAGATCAAGTTTTAAACATACAAAGTTGAAGAGTGGAATAGAATGGGGCTGGAGAAATGGCCCAAAAGTCAATAGCATATATTGGTCTTGCAGAGAGAGTTTCCAGTACTCACAGCTACCTGTAATTCCAGCTCTGGGGGAGCTAATGGACACCCTCATTCATGAGCATAGACATAATTAATTAAAAATAATATCTTTTAAAAAGTGTGGCATAGTGTATGTACTGTGCTCCAGGGTGTATGCATGTACCGAGCTTCAGTGTATGGACTGTGCTTCAGGGTGTGTGGACTGTCCTTCAGGGTGTATGGCCTGTCCTTCAGGGTGTACGTACCACTTGAGAATGTTATTTCCTTTTTACCCTATGCTTCTCTTTCTTCCTTCCCCTTCTATGTTTTCTTTACCTCCTTTTTTCTTCAGTTTTTCTCATTTCCGTTTCATTTTCTCTATAACTACTTTTACACGTTCTTAGACCCAACTCCCAGGAAACTGATCAACAGAGACCTGGGTCCGTAACAGACTCTGGTATCAGGCCAGGGGTGGAGACCATGGAGCCATCTAGCAGAACTTCACATTCTCAGGTGCTGCTCAAAACAGAGTGTTTCTAGAAGTAGTTAGAACCCCTTTAGCTGCTCTCTGGCTGGAGCAGTTTCTGCCACCTTGTGGGCACCAAGTGAGCATTGTGTGAGTTAACGACCACAATCATTGAATTTGGTTCCTCATTTTCTGAAAGTTTTTCCCTGGACACTTAGAAACTCAAACTTTCTGGCCTGGCTGTTAGAAACAGGAAGAAAAATTGGTATCTTTGTGTTTTGCAGAAAGTTAAGAGTCAAGACTAGCGCCTTCCAGGAAAGGCTTTCTTATGAATTTTAAGTTTAAAAGCACCATTCCCAGTGAGATGAGGAGTCCATGCCGGGTAAAAGGAGCCCTTTTTGTTGTATCTCCTGGTGTGGAGTAAGTCACTGCCCTGTGTGCTTCTGGCCCCGCACGCCCACCTTTCTCTTTCACTTGTGTTTCTATGCTGTGGAGTAGAGGGTTGCTGTCTGTGGTCAGATAGGTCAGTTTCAGTTTGAAGTTAGTGTTTGAATGTGGTAGGAGTTTACCAACAGATCGCTTCCCTTGTCTCCAGAGTGGAGCATGATCTCAGTGTAAGTCAGCTCTGGTGGAAACACAGTCCTCTCCTTCCCAGTGCCGTAAAGATAGTAAGTAACCTCTACTCTTTCTTTGCCAGGAGGCCTGCTCATCTGTTTACCACGTGAGCAAGCAGCTCGGTTCTGTGCAGAAATAAAGTCCCCCAAATATGGTGAAGGCCACCAAGCATGGATTATTGGGATTGTAGAGAAGGGCAACCGCACAGCCAGAATCATCGACAAACCTCGGATTATCGAAGTCGCACCTCAAGTAGCCACGCAAAACGTGAATCCCACACCTGGTGCCACCTCCTAATCTAGACAGAGATAGCTATTGGATTTTGTTTTTAAATAGATCTATTTCCTTTATCATCACTTTGATTAAAGACTCGATAAGAACAACAAAAATCTCATTGTGTCTACACATCTGGTGACCCTAGGTCGGTTTGTGAGTGGATGCAATTAATAAAAAGAAATCCATGGCCTTCCTTTCCTATTACATTAACTGAAGATGCACCCAACCTGGAGGCAGCTTCTGAGTTGAGAATGATATTGTTATCCAATACTGTTGATTCATTTTGAATCTTTAGATGCATATCTCTTGCCGCATAGGCGCTTTCTAAAGGTGCTTCCCACCCCAGACATTACGAGAGCAGTGTCACCTGGTAGTCTGTGTCTTCTCGTGTCTTTAAATGTCTCAGTTGACATTCTAGAAAGGCAGAATCGGTAAGTGACGTGGTGGCCTCCCAGTCGTCAGAGGGTTGCACGAGTCCTTTGGGTCTTTGGTTTGTAAAGAGCTGAGTCTAACAACTCGAGGGCATTTCTTCTACCCAGGACATTCTCCAGTCGCTCACTCAGACTCAGTTCAGTAAGGTTTACTCTGCATGGAAAGCACTTAGAATTAAAAAAAAAATTTTTTTTAAAGCTTTCCTGATACTTGCAGTAATACCATTAATGGTTCTTTACCAATAAGAAACAGGATACTTTTTGCAATGTAATTAGATGTTCTATAGTGTGACAAGGAATTGCCTTCTGATAGGGGGTTCATGTATAATACTCATTTATAATTCAATATCTAATTTACTTCGCAAATAATTTTTAAATATAATCAATAATAATGACTGTTCTGTGGATGGTAGCATTTAATACATTTTATATTTTGTATAGTGATTTCAGGCCTCTTGTTTAAAATCAGCAGCTCTTTAGCCTAATTCTTAGCATCATTTTGTCTCTGCTCCCGTACTTTTTTGTGCACGCATTTTGTGATCTGTGTTTAAAACCTGCGTTGCCAACATTGCAGCTCAAATTTAAAAGTTGTTATTCAAATAAATATTTAATTTTTTAAATTGCTCTTGTATAATCAGATGCCCTTTTTAGTATTATTTTAGAAGCATTTGGGAGGGTTTTGCCTAAAAGTACAATTTATTGGGGAAAACTAGATTTTAGTTTTATAAAACTTTTAAGTCTTTCATGGGACCTATATTTTCTTGAATTAAATTTTGTAGTTCTAGAACAAATAGGCAGTCTACAAAGGTGTTATCTGTGTTTCTTAAAAACGGGCTTCCTCACCTTTTAACCTATGAAACAGCTGGGGTTCCCATCGTTAAACACAAGGGCACTGGGTCCTCACGCTGCTGTCTCCAGTAGAGAAAAAGCACCACTTCTTCAGGTTCACAGTACTTCCTGCTAACAGGCCCCAAAGCTGCACTTTCAGCACAGAAAACCAGGAACCTGCCACTGGGCAAATGGGATTCCCTGAAAGGAAGCAAGAGGTTGCAGCGTGGTTGTCTCCTTCAGGAGCCGCAGGACCTCCTGTATCCACCTGGAGCTGGAACTAGAGCCACCAGAGTATGGCCCCGAGCAGAGGAAGCTGTCTCAGAAGGACACTAATTGGACACTTTATAGGAATCTATACAATGTTTGTTCTCGAAAGTACACATCAGTGGTCTGCAAAATAAAATGTGTTGGAATCCTGAGTGCAGAAAATACACTGTTGGGCTTGGTTCTGTTTTGTTTTTAAGTAGATGAAACTGGAGCTAATCCTGTATGGGGTCTTTTCCGGGAGCTGGTACTTTTCTTGGCAAGCCTGTTGAGAGGAAGCTAGATGGTTAATACTCTGAGCAAATCGTCTTTGAAGATTCATACGGAAAGGAAATGCCAGGGACTCGGTCCATGGATTCATGATCCAAAGCTCTTGTTTTCAGAGTGCTCAGAAACCTGTGTGTTGGAATCGCCTGGGCATTTGTCAAGAGACATTCCTGCCCTTACCCCAGACCCAGAGTCAGTGTTTCTTCGAAGCCAGGTAATCTGTTTTCAAAGGGAACCCTTTAGGGCCTTGTACATTAAAGCTTGAGAACCACTAATCTCAAAAGGAGTGTGGGAGGTTGTGTAGAAAGTGGGACTGTCAGAGATCCTTTTAGTCTGTGTGTGTGTGTGTGTAGAAAGTGGACTGTCAGATCCTTTTAGTCTGTGTGTGTGTGTGTGTGTGTGTGTGTGTGTGTAGAAAGTGGACTGTCAGAGATCCTTTGTGTGTGTGTGTGTGTGTAGAAAGTGGGACTGTCAGAGATCCTTTTAGTCTGTGTGTGTGTGTAGAAAGTGGACTGTCAGAGATCCTTTTAGTCTGTGTGTGTGTGTAGAAAGTGGACTGTCAGAGATCCTTTTAGTCTCTCTGTGTGTGTGTGTGTGTGTGTAGAAAGTGGACTGTCAGATCCCTTTAGTCTCTGTGTGTATGTGTAGAAAGTGGACTGTCAGATCCTTTTAGTCTTTGTGTGTGTGTGTGTAGAAAGTGGGACTCTCAGAGGTCCTTTTAGTCTTTGTGTGTGTGTAGAAAGTGGACTGCCAGAGGTCCTTTTAGTCGGTGTGTGTGTGTGTGTGTGTGTGTGTAGAAAGTGGACTGTCAGAGATCCTTTAAGTGTGTGTGTGTGTGTGTGTGTGTGTGTGTATGGTTCCCTGACTCAAGTGTCTGCCATAGGGCTCAGTTCTTGAGTTTGGTGGTCTCTGTGGAACTCTTAACTTTATCCCTCAGTCACTATTACCTGATTTCTGGACCAGACTAAAACTCTGCCCTGGGCAGTGTTCATTTTGGAAATCTGTACAAGTTCTGTGATGGAGTTGCACCCCAAAAGGTTGAGTAGGACAAACAGCATTGCTAACTATACCTGGAGAAGCTGGACCCATTACAGCCAATTCCTCTCAAGTTCAGAGGTTTTACAAAGGAATGTAACAACAAAGTTTGGTTGGTTATTTCCACAGGCTGGGTTGAAATCTATTGTTTCTAAGAAAAAAAATTAAATCCTGTCGTGAATGAGAGCAGGAGTGGGGGGCTAATCCGGCCCTGATTCAGTTAAGCTGGGCAGCATTTCTGGGCGTCTAGGCATGGTCAAGAACCACTGAAGCCAAGCTGGCTTTAAGTGGGTGTGAATGTGGTTTGCTCAGTGAGTGTTTTTTGCTTCTCTCAAAGGTGTCCTGTACTTGACGGTACTCAGATGTCAGCACGGCCTATGTTGATTGTCCCTGCTAGGTCATGCTGCCTTTAAAGGGAGTTTGATGCCCAAGAGAAAGGCATTTAATGAAGCCCGTCAAACTCAGTGCAACTGGGCATGTATACTCAGGCTGACACAAGAGGACCTCAAGTTCAAAGTCAGCCTGGGCAACCTAACGAGGCCCTTCCAAGAAAAAAAAGCTTGGGAGTGTAGTTCAGTGGTAGAGTACTTGCCTGGTATGCACAGTCCCCAGGTTTAGTCCACAGTACTAGCAAAAACCAAACTTCCATGAAAGAAAACAAAAAAAAATTCACTATGGTTCCTGTAATCATGATGTGATTATGGAAAAGGCTGATGTAGCTTCCATTATTGGGTTTCAGGAATAAAATAGTGTGTACATGGAAATATATAGGATGTAATGTTTATCATCCAGGTGCATTTTGCATAGTTTTAAAGTCAAATTGTATAAAATTTGTTGTCTAGGATATATTCCTGGGTTTGGGTTTCCCTTGAGAAATAAAACTACAATAGTTTGAACCTTCATGTTTCTGTTTACTAAATGCTAGTTTTTGTCATACAGTCAGCAATAAAAAAAAAATCAAAAATGCATATTTCTCAAATGTTAGGTTAATACAGCTTACCGGGCAGTTCAGACAGTTGTGAAATTTGTTGTCCCTCATCCATCTGCAGCTCCCAGGAGCCATGTGTGAAGCGGTGAGACAAGCTGAAGCTTCGGTGGAGACACCAAGGAACACTGCAAGTAGTGAGTAGAGCCAACCTGGGAAAGGGCAACGCAGGCTACTGCCAGCAAGGCTGTAGGGTTGGAGCTGCTCAAGCCTTTTGGAGCATCCATCATAACTGCACGGGCTCCAGCGCTGGACCACAGAGTTCCTGGGTGTAATGCTTGTCCTCCTGAAGTTTGGTCCAGACTTGGTCTGACCATTCCTTGCTATTTTCCTAATCCTTTTAGAGTGGACATACACATAATTAAAAATCATCTAATATTTTTTTTAAAAATTTTGAAGATTTTTTAAAAAAGTAGTACTTAGTCTCCCGAGGGCAGAATGCTAAGTGACATTTAGCCGAAGTATTTATTGAATGTGGTTGGTGGCCAGGCACTCTGCAGCTTCCTGGGGCCTGCTAGCAGCTGGAGACCAGGTGTTCAAACAGGTGAGCCTCTGGGGAACACTGCACATTCTGACCACAAGCTCCACCTCATTGGCATTTCAGCTGTGGAACTCGCTGCTGCTGCTGCACTGTCTGCAGTTTCATGCAGCAGAAGTACTGCGTGTGAGTCCAGACTTGTATCTGGAAGTCTAATTCCATGACTCCTAGCTAACTGGAACCAAGACCCAGGTGACAACGTGACACTGTGGCTGGTGTCAGGTACCTACTTCTGGTCAAGGCAACATGGGCCTCACACTTTCCAAACATGTCTATCTGCTATTTGGCCTGCAGAGTTAAGTCCATCAGAGTCCATTCTCAACCAGCTCATACTTGGAGAGACCACACTTGAGTATAAAGTGCAGCTTAAGTAAGCTGGTTTGCTAGAGACTGCCATATGAGATGATTCCTATAGGACCAAGCTACAGAGAGTATGTCCATTAGGATTCTTATGTTTTCAACATAAGATAATGCGTCCATTTCTGGACAGAGTCCTGGCTCTCTCCTACCCCCTTTCTTTAGAGACGAGTTTTCACTGAGATGGAGGCTGGCCTTCTGAGCTGACTTCCCAGTACTGGGATGTATTATTTTCTTTCCTTCTTTTTGATTTCTGTTTGTCTTGTTTTGTTGTTTGTTTTAGAAGACAGAGTTTGTCTCTGCATAGTCCTGAAGCTCACCCTGTAGACCAGCCTCGAGTGCTGAGATCACAGGTGTGCGTCTGCATCTCCAGAATTTATATCCAATGAACAATGCAAGTTCATGTGGCTGATGCCAAGAGAGTACACATGATGGGTCATGAAGGGAAGATATTTTCAGTGACGCTAGCCGGCCCTTTCTTGTTTTGGCAGGCACCCTAGAAGTACAGCAGGGGTTAGAGTTGGTAGCTCAGGAATACACTGTTAGCCTAGTATGCATGAGGCCCTGGGTTTGATTGATCCCTGGTACCACAAAACAAACAAACAAAACAACCTAGTTAATTTGAGCCAGACACAAAATGCTGTGTCAGATTAAAGCCAGCCCTCCGATTCCAGCCTCCTGCTCTTGTACGCTCTCACCCACCAGATTTTATCTTCAGGTCACCATGCCTTCTTCCCTGCCGCTAGTTCTAGTTTGAGAGCCCACTGCTCACAGGGATCATTGCTCGCTCCTTTTTACTGCCCCTCCTACTTCCTAAACAACTGTCTGTAAAAGACACTTGATAACTGTGAGAAGTTCTGTGCCAGCTGACTGCGCTTCATTGCTTGCTCAGCAATTTGCCCTGGTTTTCTTAAGTCTGTCTCGACCCAAATAATCCCATAAGTAACAATGTCATTCTTTCATCTTCCAGATTCTTACAGACGTAGCTTTTAGTTTCTAGATTAGGCCGAAAGATTAAATATCTCCTTGAACGCCTATCTTCTCATTCTTTAGACAAGGCTTTATTATAGCTGATGCCAGACTTAATTTGGAGAAAAAAAGTTTCTCTTTGTCCCTTAATGATTTATAGGATGTTTATCTTCCGCCACAACACGCAGGAATGTCACTATCTGGCTTTTCTTAAATTGTTCTTAAAAGACTGGTTTTTATGGGACAGAAGCTGAAATATGATTCGGGCCTACAGAAGAGATAAATGTGAAGTGTGAGTGTGTGTATCATCCTGCCAACCCCTAGCTAGATTCTTTCTTTGCTACAGAATACTGTAGCTCAGTAGCTGTCATTAAATGGGTGGGTTGGGGTTGGAGAGATGGCTCCATGGTGGTTAAGAACCTGTACACTGCTCTTGTAGAGGACCTGAGTTCAGTTTCCAGCATCCCCTTTAGGTGGCTCGCAGCTGCCTGTAACTGGAGTTCTAGGGACTCTGACACCTGTGGGCACCAGTTCTCTCACACACATGCCATCACACAGATACACACATGTACCAGAAAATAATAAAATTAAAAAATAATGTGCTTTAAAAGAAAAGATGGGAGGCCACAGATTGTTCAGTGGTTAAGAGCACACTGGTTGTTCTTCTAGGGGACCTGGGTTCAATTCCCAGCAACCACTTGGCAGCTCACAGCTGTCTGTAATTCCAGTGCCAGAGGATCTGATACTTTCATACCAATGCTCATAAAATAGATTTAAGGGCAGTGGTGGCATATGCCTTTAATCCCAGCACTCGGGAGGCAGAGACAGGTGAATCTCTGAGTTCGAGGACAGCCTGGTCTACAGAGCAAGTTCCAGGACAGGCTCCAAAGCTACAGAGAAACTGTCTCGAAAGACGTTAGATAGGTAAGTAGGTAGGTAGATAGATAGGTAGATAGATAGGTAGGTAGGTAGGTAGGTAGATAGATAGGTAGGTAGGTAGGTAGATAGATAGATAGATA
>LOEQ01005772.1:108648-118849 GCA_001685075.1 Bramus lutescens | reverse complement strand
GTATGTTGGGGGCATGTTCCCTTGGGAACATGGAAACTATGTATGTTCCCTTGGGAACAGGGAAGTCAGTTAGGTTTCTAGGGCTGATGTGGNGTATGTTGGGGGCATGTTCCCTTGGGAACATGGAAACTATGTATGTTCCCTTGGGAACAGGGAAGTCAGTTAGGTTTCTAGGGCTGATGTGGCCCTTATCTCTGTTCCTTCCTCATGCCAGGTGCTTAACCATAGATACTTCCATAGATACTTTGTTTTGCAACTTTTTAGCTTGTCCCCAAATCTCTAGCCTTGCAAAATGACATTACTAATGCTAAGCTGCTATTAGCTGGGGTCTTTCACTCTTAGCTGTGACAGCATGAACTCTGTATTCCTGACCTGAAAACATGATTATGAATACCAAAATTGAAACTATTTTTAAATCGCTCTTGAGTCCTTAAGACATCTTATGCTTGCCCACATATATATTCAAAGAATTCACTATGCCAGAAATAGAATCCAGGTGTCTGCATATTAATAACTAGTCCCAGAGAGTTTACTGCAGCTGGCTCTTCAGTCATACTGAGAAATCCTTCTGCAGCAGCAGAAATCAGCCATGAGAGCTGTTTGCCCTTCCCACTCTTCCTGTGTGACATGACCAAAGCATACAACATCACTGTGTTTTTTTCCTGGGAACAGATGGTTAGGGAACCAAGACCCAAGGGCAAAGCCATGGAAAGTGGCCATGTATTCTGTGGCAATAACTGGATATATGTCTGTCTCCCCACCAATGACAACTTCTGAGAGAGCCTTCAAGCCTCTTCAAGGGGAACTGGAGCTTGGCTCCACAGAATTCTCCCTAATTGCATTAATCCAACTGTAGTAAGCTCCTTATTGAATACTGCTGCTCCTGTGAAAACCCCAAGCAACAAAGGGTGAAGTGTAGCAGAGATAATGAGGTGTGAATGCTAGAAGAATTGCTAACCACTCCTTCAGAGGAACCCAGGAGAAGAGCTGGAGGGCCACACTGATGCTTCAATTGGTTGCTTATCTCTTAAGACTGATTTCTTATGGCGTTGTTTCATTTGTTTGGGGTTTTGTTTGTTTTGTTTTTTTGAGACAGGGTTTCTCTGTGTAGTCCTGGCTGTCCTGGAACTTGGTCTGTAGATTAGGCTGGCCTCGAACTCATAGAAATCTATCTATCTCTGCCTCCTGAATGCTGGGATTAAAGGTGTGCACCGCCACAGCCCAGGCATTTATGTGGTTCTGGTAGGTAGGTCAGTGTTTCAGGTTTTCAGGCAAATGACAAAATTCCAAGACTTCAGAGTTTTTTTGTTTGTTTGTTTGTTTGTTTGTTGTTCTTGTTTTTGACAATGGGTTCTGTTGCAGGCAAGAAGACGTCCCGGCACCCCTTGCATCAGGATCTACACTATTTCCCCTTTCGCCCCAGCGATCGCATTGTTTGTGCCTGGACAGCCATGGAGCACACTGACAGAAACAACGGTTGTCTGGTAGTGCTCCCCGGCACCCACAAAGGTTCTCTGAAGCCACATGGTTACCCCAAGTGGGAGGTAGGGCTGCATAACTACTGCTTCTGTGTGTGTATACATGTGGTATGTGTGTGTATGCAAGACGTGTGTGCACATGCTGGCCAGAGGGCAGCCTTGGGTGTCATTTCTCAGGCACCTTCTATCTGTTACTGGTTTCATTCGAGACAGGGTTTCTCTGTAACTTTGGAACCTGTCCTCGAACTAGCTCTTGTAGACCAGGCTGGCCTTGAACTCAGAGATCCATCTGCCTCTGCCTCCGAGTGCTGGGATTAAAGGCGTGTGCCACCACTGCCTGATCTTCTCTTCCGTTTTTTTAAAGCAGGTCTCTCACCAGGTAGACTAGACTGGTTGGCCAGTGAGCTCCAGGATCAGCCAATCTCTTCCTCCTCAGCACTGGGATTAAGTGAACACTCACACACCCAGGCTTTCCTTTCTTTTTAACATGTGTTCTGAGGACCAAGCTCGGGTCCTCATGCTGGACCAGCCATCTCCTCAGCCCAGTGGCTGAGTCTTTCCAGAACCTTTTAGCTGTTTTTATTTCCATCTGTGAACATGTGGAGCCTGGGAAGGAGACTGTGTTTACTTTCATAGCATATATTGTCTTGAGCTATATATACAGTTAGAATCAGAGCAAAATTGAGGATGTCAGGTAAAATATCCAATGAATGACAACTATCCTTTCAACACATATTTGAAAGCCAAGCCAATGTGGGGGACTTGGGTCACAAAAGCCAGTCATAAACATTTCAGCCCCAGACACATGTGATAAATGACAAATTAGTCTTACCAACTGATAATGGATCTCAGAATGAAGAAGAGGGCCAGACTGTTAGCTGCAATTGCAAAGACCAGCAGAGACTAGAGCAGTGGCTCTTGAGCTGTGGGTTGCAACCACTTAGGGGGGGTCAGATAGATACCCTTTTACATCAGGAAACATAGACATTTACATTATTATTCATAACAGTAACAAAATAACAGTTATGAAGTAACAATGAAAATAATTTTATGGTGGGGGGTGCCACAACAGGAGGAACTGTGTTAAAGGTTGCTGCATTAGCAAGGTTGAGAAAACTGCCTTAGAGAAAACTGGTGACTGAGTTGAGATTTGAAGGGCATGGTAGAGAAATTCCTTCTAGAAAAGAGGCATGGAGGTCAAGGGCAAGCACAGGCATGCTAAGGGACAAGAAGACCTGGGCACTCATGATGAAGATGGGTTGGGGGCTTTAGGGACATTGAAAAGATTAGCAGAGGGAAAACAGCCTGGAAGGACCAGGTTAGAGAAGAGATTCACTCCACTGGCTCTAGTTTGCTTGGGGCGCCTGGACTTTCCCTTTTGTAGGCAGTTGTCAAAGCTTTCATGTAAAGAGAGTTTATTATACTCTGTTTGGAGTATAATTGTCATACAATTAGCTGTATTTATTTTTAGTGTATAATGTGATCATCTTTGCTATGCACACACATTGGTTACCATACTCAAGAGAATCAAAGTCCCTTTAGCTTGGCATGGTGGCACATGCCTATAATCCTAGCATTTAGGAAACTGAGTTGGGAGGATGGGAAGTTCCAGGATGGTCTAGGCAGCATTGTAAGAGGCTGTCTCAAAAAACAAAAAAAAAAAACAAAAAAAAAACAAAACAAAAAAAGAAGAAAGGAATGAAAAGAAAAGCCCCTCTTCACCTGTTATCAAAAACAATCACTGAGCTGTTTTCCACTTTTACAGATCTGTCTGCATTTTGTTGTAGTATTCACTCTTTTGTGTGGCTTCTTTTGCTTAGCGTACTTGAGATTCGTTGATGTGGTGTATGTCTTGATAGCTCAGTTCTTCGCATTGCCAGGTTTTATTTTGTTGCTTGGTTACACCCTGTCTTCTTACCCATTCAGCTCTTGGTATGATGGGGAGCTAGTCTGCATCTATGAACGAGGAGCTCGAACCAGTTCTTCAAGAACAGTTACTTTGGGATATGGTACAAGAGGCATTGAAATTTAGGAAGCCAGAGGCAGAGAACCAGGGGAGAAGCACTCATTGCTTCAAATCTAAAGCCCAGAGATCCCCTGCACTCTCAGATGAGGGTCAGGGTAGATAGCATATCAATGGTAAAAAAAACAGGGAACTGAGCCTTTGGAGGAAATGGGGAATTTGTCTTAGGACAAAAAGCTTGGAGAGCTTATCTTCGGAAGTCAGTTTCTGGTTTTAATTTTTGGTGTGTGTGTATACACAAAGCATGCTTGTGTGCACCACAGCACACATGAGGAGGCCAGAGGGCACCTTGCATGAATGTTCTCTTCTTCCACTTTGTAGGTCCTGGAGATAATCTTGGCAGCAACTACTTTTACCCACTAAGCCATCAAGCTAGCCTAGGATGTTAGCATTCTTAAAACAGTTCTATACTATGGGACATATTGTTATCATGTAAAAGCATTTCAGTCTGTTCATGATGGTAAACCTGAAATTGTGAAATTCATCAATTTTTAGGGTTAGTTGGAGGCAGAGAGATGGATAAGTAGGTGAAAGTACTTCATGTACCCCATTAATCCCTGAGCTCCACATGGTAGGAGAGAAATCCCATAAGTTGTCTGTGACTATGTTCTATGTGCTATGACATGAACATCATCTCCTCACACAGTGAATATATGCATATGTAAATATATATGTATGTTAAGTGCATATATATATACATACATGCATATATATATTCTTTCGGGCCACCAACCAGCTCCCAAATCATGATACAGAGATTTATTATTAGTTTTGACTGCTCAGCCTAGCTTAGCTTGTTTCTGGCTAGCTCTTTTAACTTGACCTCTTTATCTTTTGTCTCAGGGCTTATTACCTTTCTTCTCTATATATTTTACTTTCACTGCTCCTCTTTGTCTGACTTCTTGCCCTAGGCATGTCTCTTGTTCTCTCCCTCTTCTCTCTCATTCCTCTTGTTCTTTTTTCTTCTCGTCTAGATTTCTCCTATTTATTCTCTCTGCCTGCCAACCCCACCTATCTTTTCTTCTGCCTAGCTATTGGTCATTCAGCTATTTATTAGACCAATCAGGTGCCTTAGGCAGGCACGTTGAAATGAATACAACACAGCTTTTCACAATTAAACAAATGCAGCATAAACAAAAGTAATACATCTGTACACACTTCAAGTAAGATTCTGCAGCATAAACAAATGTAAAACATCTTTGCCTAGTTAAAGTAATATTCTCCAATACTGGTCCAAGGCACAGGGCTGGACTCTGGCTGACTTAACAAGGGTGAGCTGAAGCCTTTCCAAGCAGCAGTGTTTCCAGGCCATCTTAGCTTAGGAAAGGCCATACTGCTACCTTGCTGGGAGAAAAGGGCCTGGGTTCAAATTGCAACAATAGCCCATAGGAAAATGTTTATTTCCCAAAAGGAATTTGGGGTAGTTTTAGCAAGAATAGGATGCTGGGGCTGAGAAGACAGCCCAGTCAATAAAATGCTTGCAAGGCAAGCATGATTCCCAGAACTAAAAAAAAGGCTGAGCATGGTAGGCATGCTTGAAATCTCTGCTGAGGTGGAGACAGGCTGATCCCTGGGGTTCACTGGCTAGCCTAGCTGTTTGGTAAGTTCCATGCCAGTGAGAGAGATTGCCTCAAAAAACCAGATGAGTTTTTTACTCCTCCTGGATATATTGAGGTAGAGACTTATGCAAGCAACTCCAATTAAACTCAGCGAGTCACACACAAAAGAAAGACTCAGTAAGTACACGAGTGCACTCTGGTGTGACATTGTCAAAAAACAACAAAAAAAAAAAAGAAAGAAAACGTATAAAGGAAAACTGGTAGACAGTAGCTGAGGGGCAACACCTTAGGCTGATCTCGACCTTTGTGTCTCCACCTCCCAAGTGCCGGGATTACAGGATGTGCCATCACCCCAGATATTTGCTCTTTCTCACTATTCTTGGCTTACTCTGGATGTGACATAAGTGTTTTGCACTACTCCCCCTCCCACCAATTTGGGGAGAAGAATTAGCTTCCCCAAGATACTCCAGACAAGAGGAAGGAGGCCGAAACAGGAAAATCTGGATTAGGGGAATGCCATGCTAGGAAAGAACATTACTGATTCAGGCTGGACAAGCCTAAGACAAGTATGTTTGTCTGGTATATCAGCCAGGGCTCTGTAGCGGAACTGAAACCATACACTGGATGGATATTTTATATATACATGTAATTTATCATATCAACTTACATTAAAATAGAAGCAACAGTTGTCCTTTGAGGCTGGGTGCTTCGGCAGTCAAAACAGTCCCACAGTGGCTGTCTCCTGCTGGAGAGGCCAATAGTAGTAGTTGCTGTGTCGTTGACCAGCAGTC
This sequence comes from Bramus lutescens, assembly GCA_001685075.1. NCBI lineage: Eukaryota > Metazoa > Chordata > Mammalia > Rodentia > Cricetidae > Bramus > Bramus lutescens. The sequence continues at coordinate 112,998 of LOEQ01005772.1, read as the reverse complement.
TTGGCAGTCTGAGTCTGGTGTCCAAAACAGCCGTTTTCTGGAGTGTCATTGATCCTTCGTCCATGACGGACGCCTGGAAACACTGGTTCTAATGTCAGCAAAGGAACAACAGCAGCAGCAGGGAAATACCCCCTCTGTATCGACTGCTCCCCTACTCTGGGCAGGTTTCCTGTATCAATTAAGACAATCAGGACAACTCTTCGGCTAGGCTCCCTACCGCGGAGATTCTGAAAGGTGGCGAATTAACATTAAGACAAGCGTCCACTCATGTTAGCCACAAGAGGCAAAGCTGTAATTGCACATGTGTGGAGGTCAGAGGCCAACTTTTGGGAGTCAGTTCTCACCTTCATGGGTTGTGGGTGTCTGGGTGTCAGGCGCTTGTGGCAAATACTTTTAACCAGCAAGCCATCTCACAGGCCTAACGTGGGACTTGTGGAAAACAGACATCTGGGAAGATTCTGTATATTAAAAAAAAAAAAAACATTGAGAGTCTAATTTGGACATGCTGTTGTCTTGGAGGAAGTTCAAGGACTCTTGTTTCCCCTGACAGACTGATGATGAAGTCTTGATACCTCGAATATCAATGTGTCTTCTCTTATGTGTTCTAGGGAGGGGTTAACAAAATGTACCACGGCATCCTAGACTACAAGCAGGACAACAACAGGGTGTACCTGGTGATGGAGAAGGGAGACACTGTTTTCTTTCACCCTCTGCTCATCCATGGATCTGGTCGGAACAAGACTCAAGGATTCCGCAAAGTATGTATTCAGATGGCTATATCTCCAAGATGAGCGGACTAGAGCAAAGATCTCAAGATACATTAAGATAGCAAAGAATGCAGGACTTTTCACTAAGGGGCCAGTTCCTTTACCAGGATATACATATATATTCACTCTAATAGGCTGCTAACCCTGTGGACACTGCACCATAACTGTTCATGGGATTACTTAAGAACAAAAGTGGCCTTTTCAGCACCCAGCTGCTGCTGAGGGTAAAAGCGATGGCTGAATTACTGCAATAGTATCATTTGGAATTCATTTTACTCATTCTAAGCACAACAGGAGGGAAGTTTATAATACCTTTACTACTGAGGAAAAACAGTATTGATCCAAAACAATATTGAGTTCTGAACGGCACACTCAGAAAACAGACTCAGTAGGCACACGTTTTTTCACTCCTGAACTTCAGACTGTTTACAACTTAATACTTTGTTGCCGATGTTAAAGACTTCCCCACAAATGCCGCCACTTCTCCCTTCCACAAGTCCAGTAGATCAGATAGCCCCGTGAGAGCGCACTTCCTCATGGGAACATCAGCACTCCTTTGGGACTAAGTGGGACTTTCTGGTTCATCACATGGTTCCCACCCATCCTTCCTGGTTCTTTGAACCCCAAGATAAGGCACCAAACGTATCTTCCACTCACTTATATTCCCACGAGGTTCTCTGGAGCTTGGGATTAGACTGAGGGAGGTGGAGGTGCTGCCTCGGGACAAAATTTAAGGGACTGCCAAAAATTCAGCAGTCAAGCTAAATAATATTTTAATACATTAAAATTAAACAGCCATGCTTCTTATTTCAAAATTTAAAATGAGGCTGGTATGACCCACAGAGTTGTACATTGCAATACAAATAATATGTTTTGATATATACTGAACTTGCCCTTTTCTATATTTTTCTGGTGTCTCAAATAATCTAAAAAATATCCACCATTGTTTCATAATAAAATACATATGGAAAAGCACATTTTTCCTTTTGTCTTGGTCTCTGATGCTGCTTGATCTAGCACACAGGTTTACATGGTGATGTAATTTAAGACACCACTGTAGAATTTAGTATTTTGAGCAAAGTAGAGAGTCCTTATGATGGATGTGGTTACCTTTAGAGATGAACTAGTGACAGAAAGGAGGCATTTTAGTGACTGCTTTGCAAGCTGGATTTGTTACAGATTTTTCTTGAATGGGTAGAAGCAAGTAGTTCAGCCTCCTTCAGGAGGAAGCAAGGTGGGTTTACGGAGCTGACGTTCAATGCCCCTTTGGATTCAAGAGGGTGTGTATTCTTCTGGAGGTATTTTCAGTTGCCATGTCTATTTCCACTGAAATAACGACCCATCTCCAATTCAACTGGGTAACAAAGTTGGCTGAGAAGAGGGTGAAGTCTGGTGTGTGTCGCACACTTGTAATTGCAGCACTCGGGAGGCTGATGCAGGGGGATCACATGTTCTGAGAACTGGGGGACAGTTTATGCAACACAGCAAGTTCCAGGCCAGCCTTAGCTACGTAGTAAACCCTACCCCAAAAGAAAAAAAAAATGAGAAATAACAGCAGAACAGCATCCATTTAAGGACTCTAGGATATGGGAAATTTTAATTACCCAAAAATATTGAAGGGACTGGACTTCTTAAACATACCTTTAAAAAACAAGTATCACAGCTAATTAAAAAAAAACTTTTGTGGGCCAGTGAGATGGTTCAGCAAATAAAGGCACTTACTCCCAAGCCTCATGAGCAGAGTTCAGTCCCTGGGAGTCACAGGATAGGAGAGAACCAGCCCCAAAAGCCTGTCCTCTAACTTCCGTGTAGACATACACACATGCGCGTGCACACACACACACACACACACACACTTTAAATTTTTTAAAAATCCTTTGTAATTTCTCAATTAGCCCTCAGCTGTGGAGGAGGGGCTAAGCTATGCATGAGGAGACTGGTTTAGGGTATGATAGGCCATCCTTCCAATTGAGAAATCAAATCCCAAGTGAAATACCCTTGTCCTAGGAGGACTTTGCTTGTTTTGGGAACGTACTGGGATTAATAGTCTCCATTATCAGACTGTCCTTTCTGCACAGGCAATTTCCTGCCACTATGCCAGTTCTGACTGCCACTATATCGACGTGAAGGGCACCAGTCAAGAAAACATCGAGGATGAAGTTAAAGAGTTCACAGAGAGACACCATGGAGTTGATAGCACCACTGAACTTAAGGTATGTGCGTGACACCCCAAAGGAAACACTGGGGTTCTCTCTCTTCGGATTAACTGAAAGCACGCAGCTTCTGTTTGGTGCTCTCTTCAGAGCTGTCGCCGGGCCCACCAAGAATGACAGGGCCTTGGCTATGGATGGTCAGTGTTGATGCTGATCAGTCGATCTCAGCGAGTGGGCACATTCAACTTGGAAAGCTGGTTTTATTTTGTCATCGCAAATGCAGGCTGGGGGCTCATGGATACTGAGTTAGTGATAGTTAGTGCGCCATAAGTCACACAAATGCCATGCTCCCATGCTGTCTCCAGTCATCTAGAGTATCGTGACCCTACTTTAGAACCTACAAAGGTGACAATGTGCAATCTGTATAATTACTAAATCTCAATAAGGAAATCACATTGAGCTGGGCGTTGATAGCACACGCCTTTGATTCCAGCACTAGGGAGGCAAGAGGCAGATCTCTGTGAGTCCAAAGCCCAGCCTGGTCTACAGAGTGAGTTCCAGGGCAGCTAGGGCAAGAAAAAAAGAAAGACAGAAAGAAAGAAAGAAAAGAAGAAAAAAATAACTTTGGATAATTAAAGCAAAAGTAGCCATAAATGTGTCCCACATCTGAAAATGCTCTGATTTCACATTTGCAAGCCCTAAATTCTTCCCTTTCATCTCACTCTGCCTCCCATGGATCACTCAGACTTGGGTCTAAGAAGAATGTCATCAACCCTCCCGGTGTGAGGTTCCACATTTGTAGATTTAGTCAACTGAAATACTGGAAAATATTGAAAGTATTTAGGGTCTGGAGAAAGGCTCAGCAGTTAAGGGTGAGAACTGCTTTTGCAGAGGACCTAAGTTCAGCCCATGACGGGCTTCTAATGACCTCTGCCTGCAGTTTCAGGGGATCCAATCTCTCTGACCGTTTTTAGGCGTTGCACTCACATGCACAGACTCATGCACAGACACCTACATCCTTAAAATAAATCAAAACTTTAAAAACAGTATTTGAAAAGGACCACATGTATACTGAACATATATGGACATTTTTATCACTCCCTTCTTAAGCAGTAACACATCGATTTACATGACATTTACATTCTGTCAGGTAGTATGGGTAATCCAGAGATGGTATATGCTATATGGTAGGATGTATATGGGCTCTGTTCAAATACTGTACCATTTCATACAAGGGACTTAGAATCCCATGGATTACAGTATCCAGGGTGAGTTCTGGACAGTACATCAGGCTTCAGGTTGGTCAAGGTTATGCTAAATGAGGCCTCAGATGTTGATTTTCATTACCTGATAAGTTATAGTTTATCAGGTTTATTTTTTTTTAATATTTATTTATTATGTATACAGTGTTCTGCCTGCAGGCCAGAAGA
>LOEQ01005772.1:33496-49499 GCA_001685075.1 Bramus lutescens | reverse complement strand
CACAGAGGTTGGCCTTGTATGTGTGTGTACATGTGAGCACAGAGGTTGGCCTTGCATGTGTGTGTACATGTGAGCACAGAGGTTGGCCTTGTATGTGTGTGTACATGTGAGCACAGAGGTTGGCCTTGGTGCACAGGTGCTGTCTACTTTCTTTCTTTTCTGGTGAGATAGGGTCTCTTCCTGGCTTGGAACTTGCCAAACAGACAAGATGGCTGACTGCAAGGAGAGTGCTCCACTGAGTTATCTCCCCAGCTCCAAGACTTAAAAAAAATACCATTTCTGGTTTCTAAAACTGGCAATTCATGTACTTAAACTTAATTTTAAGCTCTGCTGCCTTCGGCTAATGCTTGTAATTATTTGATTTTGATTTTGATAGGCAGGTAACTTTGGCTAGAGGTAATACCAGGGCAGTAGAAAGTACACAAAGTACTTGGAAGTTCAGAAATTCAGAGCATGCCTAGAATTCTCAGTAAATGTCATGGAATGCAAATTCTAAAGCTGAGGTCGAGGGTAGCTTACCTGTTCCCTAAATGTCTAAGCAGTGTAGATACAAGGTATTTGTTCTACCAAAGAATATGAGAGGCATAAGCGTCCTCTCTGGCCTGTCCTCTTCACAGTATGAGACTGGAAGTTGGTGCTCTCCTGATGATGAACTTGAATTCGGTTCAAAATGAAAGGGCCCCCGATACAATTGCAGAGAACTACACACAGTGATAAAGGTTTTTCAAAATCATTTGGTCTGCAAGAATTCTTTTCCACTTCCAGCGAGGCATCGATCACAACAATTTTTTCTATCTGTTTCTTATTTAACTTTTTCCTATCCCACAGTCTCTTTTGTTGAGTCATCTCCCAAGGCAGAGGGGAAATCAACTTTACCTCCCGAAAATACACCAAAGTCCCTCATCAAGTAGTTTTATTATAAAAGCATCTTAAGGAGAAACAGAAAGAGAAGTCAATTGCTGCTGAGCTCAGACTGAGTAATTGGTTTTAATTTTATTTTATGCTCCAAGGAAGCAATTTAACCTAAAATGCCTGGGACCTTTGAGACTCTATACCACACTTCTGAGCTTATAATGGATGGTCATTTGTTTTCCAAACTTGAAAAAAGACAATTTCTTTTTTATTCCTCTAATTACTTATTCATGTATTTCTGTACACACACATACACATTTGTATATATGTACACACATTTGTTTATGTGTACACACACACACACACACACACATATATATATATATACACACACACATACCACATCACATATGTAGATGTCAGATGATAACTTTCAGGAGTCAGTTCTCTCCTCCGATCATGTGGGTCTCTGGAATAGACTTCCAATTGTCAAGCGTGGTGGCAGTCTGCTTTACCTGATGAGCCATCTTGCTGGCCCAAGGCCACTTTTTTTTTTAGTTGTTGATCTTTATATGGGGATTTACTAATTGCAAATGTATTACTTGGAAGTCATTGTAGTATTTTCCAAATTTCTAAGCTTCAATGGTATCATCCCTATGTATACATAGGTATTGGATATACTTGGGTAATGTAAGCATTAATGAAAATAAAATTAAACTTTAAAACAGAAATTTTGATATATATGAGCTTTGGTGTCTCACTTATGAGATAGAGCATAGGAAAACTGGGTTTATTGGAACTGCAATTGGTTGAGGGACTGCATGAAAGTCAATTGCCATTTTCTTTTTCTTTATTCTCATTAAAAAGGTTATTATTATCATCAATGCATACTTTCTTAGAACATATCTTTTTAAGAAATTGTACAGATACATGTGAAGTCTATGAATCTATTTCCTGTAGTGTACCACATGACATAGGCAAGTTTTCATATGGAAATAACGTCATAGTCTTGGATAAATTAACTTCTCTGCTTAGAAGTCTCCCTGTGTGAAATGATATCATAACAGCATGTACCTAAGTAATATTGTGCAAAGGATTACATTAGCTAATATACAGGGTTTCAGGAAAGTATATACTGAATAACATATTCTATGAATTTTATTCCAGGAAATATGGTTGGATTTCATTCCAAAGACCTGACAAAGTAATATACAGTAGATCCTGAGAATCTACATTTTATCACATTTAGTTGTTTATTTGGTGGGGGAGGGCATGCCAGAGGGTGCATACTGAGGTCAAATCTGTTGAGGGGGGGTCTGTGTATAAATTCAGCAATAATTAGTAATTATAAAATTATTTTGCTTAATTATCAAACTAAATATTTTAGTAAAGTAGAAAATCAAATACGCCATGACATAGTGACATTTGTAAATTTCTCAGTTAATTTAATACAATAGCAAGGAGTGTGGTTACAAATACAATTTGTCTGTTTTCTCCCCCCATAAATTTTTTCACCAAAAAGGAGGTCACAGTGCTGTCTGAACCCATGTGTCACTTCACAATAAAGACAGCTGACAACAAATGTTCTAGTACAATGTCCCTGGATCCCAGCACCAGAAAAAAGGCAACAGCCCCATTTAGCGACGCTGTGTGCAGGTGTGATCTATTTTTAGACATGCAGCTATGTCGGGTGGGGGAGTATAAGACAATAATAATCTCTATCAGTGAACAAAGACTAAGTGGCCCATTAAGCCAGGAGCAGCAATTACAGCACACGGCTGCTGTCTTTAGGCTGCTAACCTAACAGGGCTCTTTAACTGTGTCTCACTTAATCTATGTTAGGGATGGACACAAGGATGAAACCCACTCATTGACATAGCTACTCTCATGTTGCAGTGTCCCAGCCAGCATCTTCGAAGTACCACAGCATCACCAAGGAGGACGTTAGAAACGCCAAGGTCAAGGACCACATTCAGATACTCTGATAGATGTGTTTTAGGAATCCACATTTTCTCAAGGAGTCTAGGGGATGCTGATACAGGTGTTCCAATTCTCAGACTCTGAAAACACATTAATAGAAAAGACTTTTTTTATCACCAGAACTGAAACAATGAAAGAAGATAATGCCTTTACTAACAAAAAACAAGTTACACAGAAAAGCATGGAGATGGAGGAAAATAGAAATGAAAGATGAAGGAAAATATCAAGCGTAGTAAAAAGTATTAGAGCCTTCCTAGTCCACCTCTTTACCTTAGGTGGGAATGACAGAGGAGAATGAAGTCAGAACCATGGAAGGTCAGATATTGTCTCTGCTCACAAATGCCTTCTGGCAGGTAAAGAAGGCAACTAATTTGATTTTATATGTTCAAGAGTCTATCTTTGGGGTCATGAAACCCAGTCCAAGGCTGCTCTTGGGAAGAGATTGAAAAATTAAGGGCCTTGGGAGATGGACTTTATTATATCATGAGGTGGGATGCATTTGGTGCCTGCAGGAAGATATAACTGATGTGCTGGAAGTATTTCATAGACTGGTAGGGAACAGAGCAGGAGCTGTGACTGGTCCCTTTTCTGAGAACTGTTGCTTGATAGGAGACCCTGTATGGTCAGGATTCTTCACAGGAAGAAAACCAATATAATGACTTTATGTCAAATGGGGATTTATTAGATTGGCTTACACAATATGATCTTGGCAGTTCATCAATGGCTTTGCTCACACTAGAGACCAACAAGGTGGTAGTTGCTCAGTCTACACAGCCAGATATCTCAGCAGTCCTAACTTGCTACTAAAAGTCCTGGATGATTTCTAGAGGGTCATTGGTCTTCATTTGGTGTTGCAAGCTTGAAAAAGTAGGGTTCAGATGTCACTTGCCTCCAACTACCACACCCTGGAGGTGGGGTAAGACCAATGGTACAGACTCCAGGAGTCAGGAAAGTGTCAGAGTAGGCTAGTTTATTGTGAGAGTTAGACAGACCTCTATACTCCCTCCCAGGAAGCAGTGTCATCTAGACCGCTGTGCTGTCTCTCCTTCATTGGCTCTGGCCATCCTATATCATGGCATCCTCAGCCTCCAGACTCTGTAGCAGGCTTCTGATTGGCTCAAGGGGAAGTTAATAATTCACATACTTGAATGTCCTAGAAGAGGTTTCCTCCTGGGCAGTCACAGCCAGTTTTAGCTGGCTGTTGGCCTCCTTCTACACATCTACTCTTTTAATTTATTTTGAGTCAGAGTTCCATTGCTCTGGCCTTGTTGTCCCTGACTCAGGGGGTACCCAGCAACTGTACTGTGCCTGTCTTAGGTTGGATTGCTAAGCAAAATCTTATCTGTCATTGACTATCAGTCTTCAAAAGACATCCTCCTTGGAGGGCAATCTTGGGTGGAAGGAGGGCCATCTTTTTGTTTGTTTGTTTGTTTGTTTTTTACTTTTTTTGAGACAGCGTTTCTATGTGTAACAGCCCTGGCTGTCCTGGAACTAGCTCTTATAGACCATGTTGTCCTTGAACTCACAAAGATCTGCCCGCCTCTGCCTCCTGTGTGCCACCACTGCCCAGCAGAAGGGCCATCTTAAGAGGACAACTTTCAAATTGTCATGAGCCATGTTTGTATGACCTTTTGAAGGAAACCATTAGGGAGTTGTTTAAGAGCCATTTGAATATGAAGAGTCACCATGGTGGCTGCCTGTTGTCTGATGTGTTGTGGAAAACACTTAAGGATAGTCTCTTCAAATTTGAAGGATGCTTAGACTCTTAATATTATTTTCAAATTTTAGTAATAAAACCAGTTTCAAAAACTGTCACAGACACCCTCATCATGTTAAGGCAAGAAATCTATAGAGAGTTAGGAATTTATCTGACCAGAGACCTTTAATGTATTGGGCAAGCTGTGTCCTTGCCTAGGAGATAGTATTGACCTGGTAGAAGGCCAGGCCTATAGATCTAAAGTAGAGATCACTTGCCAATAGCATCATATCCTGGACCATATCTAGTTCCTCAGTCAACAGATCAATCTGTTGTTGGTGAATATGAATGGCTTGATATAAAGAGTTCTTGAGCTTGTTAAGCCTCCATAGACCATGAGACCGCTGTTGAGCATTTCTGCCGTAGTAACTGTTTTTGTTAGAGCCGTAGTGGCCCCAGCAATGCTGGCAATGATGGCTGATACAGATATGAATAATTTGCATTGGTATGGATCTTGGTTTATTGATACAAATTTAAGGTCAATTAGTTATATGTATATGTATTTCTTATCTTGATTAAGGTATTGTGTTTGTGTAACTCATTTAAAAATATAAAGTATAATTAAGAAATTAATAGAAAATAATCTTTAATAGTCAAGTTTTTAGTCATGTTAGTTAGGTTTTCTAGATGTATAGAGATATATTTCAGTTAGATAGGTATGTTTCAAGTCTTCCAGAGACCTTCAGAATATGACATTTAAAATGTTTTAATAACTTGGGACTTTTCATGACAACAAGACACATCTGGTCCTGGCAGCACAAGCTACTTCAGGAGGAAGATGGGAGTCAAAGAGGCTCTTTATGGAGTTTGCTAGCCATTTGGGCAAGAAATTGCTCTTCCCTGGACTGATGAACTGGACATACAGGACCCACAGAGAAATGACCGCTGAATTTGCCTAAAGGTAAGATGATCCTTTGGAGTTCCTGCTCCATGAAAGAGTCTAACAGACATTCTGCAGGACACAGAAGAAAATGACTAACAAACTGCCAATATAGGCAGAACTGTCCTTGAGATTTCCTGCTTCATGAAAAGTCTGCTGGATACTATGGGCCTGGAGGCTGAAGATAGATGCCCCAACAGTACAGAAGAACTTTGAGTGACTGTCCAGGCAGCGAGATGTCTCTGTCAATTTCAGAATTCTGGAAGCAGCTTACAATGCAATTCCTGTTTACTTAGGTAATATATCCTCTGGAGTCTTTGATGGGGTTGAAGAATTTATAGTTATAGTTTTCCTTAGTTATGATAAAAGATAAAGTAGATTGATGGGCGTGACTTCCCCATCAGTAGATATAAATATTGTAACTGTAATTCTTGCTTGATACCTGTTTTGTTATATGTAATTTTACTATGTTAAGGTTAAAACCTTCCTTTTTATTTTAACAGAAAAGGGGAGGTGATGTGGGACTTCCCTCTGTGTGCTGTGATTACCATTTCATTGATTACCTTTAATGAATAAAGAAACTGCCTTGAACCTATAGCAAGGCAGAACTTAGGTAGGCAGGGAAAGCTTGGTTGAATGCTGGAAGGAAAAAGGGCGGAGTTAGAGAGATGCCATGGAGCCACTGCCACTGAAGATAGACATGCTGAAAATTTGCTGGTAAGCCACTGCCACATGGTGATACACAGATTAATAGAAATGGGTTAAATTCATATGTAAGAGTTAGTCAATAAGAARCTAGAGCTAATGGGCCAAGCAGTGATTTAATTAATACAGTTTCTGTGTTATTATTTCAGGGCTAAGCAACCAAGAATGACCAAGTGTCTCACCTTCTCCAACAGATGACTGTGACAATGGTGGCTGTTATATCAAAATTTTGCTTTATTCGACCCAGTGGTTGTAATTGGGCCTGTGCCATGATGGTGATGGCATAAAAGTGGCTGGCCCTGACAACAGGTACCCAAATGGCTGTGGGCTCATGCACCAAGATGGAGCCAAATCAGCAGGCTGCCAAATGACAGGCAGTCAGGACAATTAGATCACTGCTGGAGACAGTAATGCTGGTTAGCAGAGAGAAGAAGGAGGAGCAGATACATACAGGGTAGGCCCCCAGGTCACATTTGAGGCTTGGGTAACACTGATGGATAGATATGTGGCCCAAGTACCCGAGGCATTAGTACAGAAAAAGGTGTCATTAAAGAGGCATCTCCCGCAGACAAAGGGAGGGGTCTCATGTCCATGCAATTAGTAGGGCCACAGAGATTCCAATCGCCAAGAATGGTGTCAAACCAGGTTAAAGTTGGTGTGTGGGACTAATATAGAGGGCTTTTTGTGCTCTTATTTGGGGTCCCTTAATATGGAAAAATAGATTGTTCATTCTCCACCAGAAGGAGGGCATGGTAGATGCCCTAACAATAAAGTGGGAAAAATATCTGTGACAAAGGTGGGGTCTCAGACAAAGAGAGGAGGACAGAGAGAGACAGGAAGAATGTAGGCCATGGCTGTATGCCCACACAGTATCTCTGGATGAGGAGAGGCAGTCAGGGGCTGCACCTGGGTTCCACCTTCTGGAGGGTCAGCCCTTACATGGAGACACCAGACAAACCAAAAATCAGAGGTGTTCCTCGCTAGCCACAGACAAGACAGACACAGGAAATGGAAAAGGGGCCTCCTCACTTACCTCTTAAGGGGCAAAGAACATGGAACCTAAAGGGGTCAACCTACCGAGAAAACACTGAAGGGGAACACTAAACTGTGTTGCAAGAAGAGGGGTGACTATTGGCTGCAGGAACACCCTGAAACGGCTAGGACCATCAGGTACAACAGCGGAAACTGTCAGGGCCCAGAAAACGATCAAAGCCAACAAAAACAAGACCCTGACTCACACTGGGTCCAAGCCCATGCCATCATGGGTCTGGGAGCCCCAAGATTCTGTGCCAGTTGTCACTTGCCTCCCGCTACCACACCCTGGGGGGCTGGGTAAGATGGCACAGAGTCAATGGCACAGACTCCAAGAGTCAGTCAAGTGGCAGAGCAGACTCATTTATTGTGGGAGTTAGGCAGACCTTTATACCCATAACTCCTCCAGGGACCCAGGGGGCGTTGTTATCTGGAATGCTGTGTTGTCTCTTCTTGATTGGCTCTGGCCATCTGATGTCATGGTGTCATCCGTCTCTGGGTTCCACAGCAGGCTCCCAATTGACTCAAGGGGAACCATGCGCAAGTTACCAAAGCACATGTTTGACTGGCCTCGAGGAGGTTTTCTCCCAATCAGTTACAGCTGATTTTAGCAGGCTATTGGCTTCTTTCTACATTCAGATCGCAGCAGCAGCAGCGAGTAAATAAACTGTTAGAGGTGAAGGCAGTAAAGTAAGAAAACAAAGCTTTCTTCTCAGACCTCCTCCTGCCTTCCATGGGAAGACACCACGTCAAATAGTCCCATCAAGAAAACCCCTCATAAGTGTGTCTAGCATCTTGTCTCTCAGTTGAATCTAGACTCAGTCAAGACGAGCTATCACAGACCCAACCTACAGAATCAAAGGAGGGAGAAGAATGTAGTTCCACTGCAGAAGGCTTTCACTTCTGATGTCGAAGTGGCACGTGTCAGCTTTAGGACCCCTGTCTCTCACATGGTGTCTGTGCATGTTCTACAAGCGGCTTTGGTAGGGACATGGGATGCAGCTGTCTCGAGCGGAGATGGATGCAGCTGTCTCTTCACTTGACAAGTCTGGTTAGCAGGCCCTGATTTCCTGAAGTGTGCTATCATCAGATGGCACCGCCTTAAAAGTCTTGCTTTCATGTGTTTATCACACATCTCCACCTTTCCTGGGCAAGGAATCTTGACCTGTCAACAGCTCAGTTTTTCGTCAAGTTTCCAAAGAAGGCTCTGTTGTTTAGGTTAAGTTGAGAAGCACAATGCATTCAGGAACACTACAATCCACCCCTATGTAAAGCTGAAAACAAGAGACCTCCAGCCAAAAGGGCAATGACTTCTCAGCCTGTCTACTCTAAGTTTGGCAACAGAACTCTGGCTTTCTTTCAGGATATGTTAGTTGATTTCCCATTGCTATAGCAAAACACTTAGGACAATCGATCTGTAAAGAGAAACGGCCAATTTAATCTCACAATGTTGCCTTCAGTTCATTACTCGTTAGCCTCATCGTTTTAGGCTTATGATGGCCACCACATGGGAAGAAAAGGAAGATGAAAGGGCTGGGGCCCATAGGCTCTTCTGAGGGTGTGGTTCTATGATCAGAAGGACCCCTACTGGGCCCTAAGCAATGTTTCTAGGACCTCTTGATAGGCCCAGGGGCTGGGGATGAAGCCTTGAATATCAGGCCTTTGGAGTCCATGGGTGGTAGAAGCAAGAACTCATACTTTGGCCATTGAATTGATGGAAGGAAGTGATTAATAAGCCACTCAGTGTTCTATATTTTAAGTTTCATCTGAGAAAGTTATTTCAAGTCTTAAGGTACACAAAGAATTTCCTTTGGTTTTCTGTGTTTACTAAGTATCATAGATCTGATCGGATCTTCAACCTGCTTCTTCATGGATATTCTCTCCAATCTAATCGAATTATATTTTTCTGTTTATCAGTGAACAGTGTGTTTCTTGAAAGCTTTTGTACAATTGGATATTAGATAGGTAAATTTGAACAAAGAGAGAACCTAGGAGCTGGATGTTTTAAAACTCAGGAAGTTTTGATTCATCTTTCTGTAGCCTGTGTGACTTTAATACCCACAATTCTCTGTTCTCGCTGACAGCACTTCTCAGTTAACATTACTCATATGCATGATGTTTTTACTGCTAAGAGTTTAAATGATTGTTGCATTATTATAATATTGGGTTTCCTCATGGCCACGAGCAGAGCACTCTTCCTTAAGTGACAGATGGGGCTAAGTGCATGAAATGTATTTGAGACTGAAAGTGGATATATTTTATAAATTAGAAAGCACTGACTAGGGAAATTTGAAGTAGCATTCAGTGATGGAGCTCATGATGGCTCCTGTCTGTTCATGTGCTCCAAAAGGCCATGTGTATCCTCCTGAGACTCAGCTCAGAGCTGCAGTTTTTCTGAGCAGCTAGTCATCCAAATGATGGCATCATTAGCATGCATGATGGCACAGGTCTTACTTTCCTTATAGCTTATCTTTAGTTATTTCGATCTGTTCATACATTTAGGCTCTGGATACTGTACTTAGTATTGAACCACCATGCTATCTAGATACTCTCCTCCCTAGGGCTTAAGTATTGGAAAAGCCAAGGGGGGTACAGACACAGCTTTAGAGTTAAGGGGGGCACATGCTAATTGTGCGATTAAAAAAAATCTCACACACTGACTCCTGCATATTAGATATCAAGACAATCACACTCACTTGGCATTCATTCCCACACACATGCCTCATATGTCAGTGTGTCACTGATAAACCAGAATTAAACAAATGAGTTGCTTTAGAGTCAAAGCTCCAAGTAAGTCCCCTTTTTTCTTTATTTAGGTTCTGAAGAGACAGAAATGTCAGCTTGTTTTTTTCTTTCATGTTGTTTTTTCCCTTATGCTGTTACTATAAGATTTAGACCCATTTGGGTTTTCACCAATTGAGTTTACATTGCAAGTCAAATGAAAGGCAAAGTCTTAAAAGCTTGTAAAAAACAACTCAAATTACATTTTGGTGTGTGTGTGTGTGTGTGTGTGTGTGTGTGTACTAATGCTCTGCACACAGTTAGAAACCAGAGGATAATAGTCAGACATTGGTTCTTTTTTGTTACACTCCTTAGGTCCCAGGTATTGAACACAAATCATCATGTTTGGTGGAAAGCCCATTTACTCTGTCCCCAAATCTTAAAAGCTTTGAAACAGGTGGCAAGTAAGTCCAAAAATGGACATAAAGGAAGCAAAACTGTTCCCAGATCAGGTAACACATAGTGCATCCAGTTCTTCCTAGGATCAACAGGGCAGACAAAAACATGTAAAGCCACAGAACACTTTCTGGTACACAGAAATGTGTAAGTAAAATAAACAATAGCACAATAGACTGTTTTAGCTGAGCGCAGATGTAGGAGTCAGTATTTTGTGTGATGCTTGGGGATTAGTGCTGTCTTTCTGTGAATATTTATGATAAAACACCAAGCACATGCTCAAGTAAAATGCAGGGCTGCAATGTGGGTGTCAGTGATGATGCAGAAGCAGTACATGGTGGGTATGTATGGGTGGAGAAGACATAAATCAAGAAGGAAATCTGCAATGTTGGCCTAGGAGAAGACTAAAGACCATGGGACCCTCTCAAAGGAAAGGAAGATGATGGACTAGAATGTAATCTGGCACATTAGCAAATGTGCCTTAATGGTGCCATCTTAGACAGTGGGAGAGTAATGGAAAAGGAAGTTCTGCTGGGATTCCCAAATCAAGGCCCTGCCATGGAATCCCCACGTACTTCCAAGCATCCTGGGCTGTGAGTATAAGGCAAAGGAAACAGATCTCTGTAGTCTGTCGTCTGCCTGTCTGTCTTTCTTTGTATGTGTGTATATACGTACGTATGTGTGTGTGCATGCATGCGTGTGTGTGTTATTTCAGATTTCTACATCTTCAAAAGTGTTAAGTAGCACAGCTGAGCTGCACATGTTCTTATTTCAAAGAGTAGCTACCAGTGTGGAATCTTCTAGGTAACTGGTTTTGCTTTGACTTTCCCTTGACCCAGACTCATAATCTTTGAATCTTAGATCTCTAACCAGCATGAATGATAGGCCAGTCTGGTCTCCAGATTAAGTCAAGAGCAAGACTTATATATAAAATATATTGAGATTAAAACTGCTCCAATTCTCAGAAACCTTAGGCAAACTACTGATGTTCTTCCAGCCTCAATTAGGAAAGAAACGCACACTGCTAGTGTGATTATCAGTCACAGGCATCCCCACAGGCTGCAATGATCAGTTTTTAAAGATGATGATGACTGGGTGCTTTATTCAAGACCACATAGACATCTGTGAGGGAATTTAGACATTTAGGACACATGAAGATGTCCAGACAGATGACTTTACCAATTTTCCTAGGTAGATTCTTACACTTAAAAAAAAAAGACAAAAGGTAAAATAATCAATATTCTTTTCTGACTGTCATGGCTGAGTTTTCTAAGTGTAGCCAATGGTTGTTTCCCAATGGAATGTTGGGAATGCCCTTGGAGGAACTGCTGTTCCAGATTAGAATCATTTTTTTTTGGTGCAACTATGCCTTTTAGAAACACATTTTTGAGGGTTGGGATTTCATTGGGAATAGTGAAAAGGGAAGAGAGAGTGGAAACATGGGGGAGCTTTTGGAGTTTCTCAGGCAGTAGCCTGAATATCAGACCAGTATTTACAGTGGTGCCTATCTGAAAAGCATATGCTATTACTCTTCTAGAAGACCAAAGCTCAGGGCTGGAGAGATGGCTCAGCAGTTAAGAGCATTGGCTGCTCTTTCAGAGGACCTGAGTTCAATTTCCAGCAACTACATGGATGCTCATAACTGTCTAACTCCAGTCCCATGGGATCCAACATAGAGACACACTCATAGGCAAACACACACACACACACACACACACACACACACAACCAAAGTTTAGAGGACTTAAATAACTCCCTAAAGTCACAAAGCTAGATTTCCACCTGGCCCTGCTGGAGCATCCAAAGCTGTGGTGAAGTGAACTCCAAGAGAAACTGGACGGAAGGAAGTCTCAATATAAAATCTAATGACTTTAACCAATGGGGAGTCATGAAAACACCAAAGAGTGCAGAGTACTGTTTGGGAAGCAAGTCTGTAAACAAGGGTAAGCAATATTTCTCTTTGTCTGTCAGGAAAGCACATGAAACTTTGAGTGTCTCTTTTGTCTGGTCTGAGAACCAGGCCGACTGTGTTACTAGATCTGAAAACAGTTGAGTTCTGAGACAGGAAGACTGAATGAGTGAAATGCTAGCTGTTCATCAAATGCCCTCCTTCATTCTCCCACATTCCAGCTAGACTGCACACTTTAGCCTCTCATCATAACAATGACCCTGTGGGTTTGTGACTAACAAACTTATCTATTGAATTTTCTCCTAGAACAGACAGTGGTGGGAACCCAGCTTGGACCACTCAGAGGACACATAAGGGTTCTTGACCCAAGAATGAAAGAAACCTTGGGAGGAGTTGCCCTGCTTTGTTAGAAACTTTTAGCTGAGAGAGACTTCAAGGCTCTACCTTTTATGGTCTTCTTCTTGGCAGTTGTTTAGCTTCATTATAACTAAAGTAAGGATGAAGTTGTTGGGTAAAATTCCCAGGAGAAATGGATTTGATTAGGACCTTGAAATACTCATTAAGTATGAATCAAATGGAAAGGAAAAAGACAAAGATAGAGCATGAGCTTGCTCCACATAATCATCTTCTAGGGACTCAGTGCTCTTCTGTCCATTAGAAAATAGAGCAATAAAATGTGTCCTTAAGGGACACAATACCTTATAACAACATGTAATTTCTTAAGTTAAAAAATGCTCAAATGTAAAATTTCAATAGAAATATGTTTAACTTCCATTAAAGTTACTTAATTAATTCCTTTGCACATATTTGGAGGGAAAGTCTACTGAAAAGTATATTTGAAGAAATACAAAGTTGTAGGATAAAAATCAGCTTTAATACTATGGTTTAACTGAAAAGAGTACAAGTGGTTACAAACTACATTGGCTATGTTATCAAGTATGAGTATGTAACTTAATATTTTTGTCATTTTTGAAAGATGCTTCATTTAAACCATGATGAAAGCACAGGATTTGATGCCCTGCCACAAACAGAAAACTGTTTCCAGACTTGAGATAAAACACAATATAAGACTGACTCTCGGAAAGAAAAGAAACACAGAAAGTGAGGCCCACACCCAACCTTGTTTTGTGCATTTGTCTGGGCAGCCATGCAGGCAGGAGAAGGCTGAGAAGAGCCCTGTTTTGAGATGACGAATATCCAGTCTTGCAGGGGTTGAGTTGGTTGGAACAAGTAGAGTTCCAGAGAGGAGGAGGTATGTGCAAGAAGATAGATCTTCATAGGTGTGCGGATGGAGGTCACCTTAGAATTATGGAAGTACCAATCCTACACATGGAGAGTAAAATTCCATGAAACTCACAGAAGATGGGTGTGGGGTGCTGGGTAACAGCCCCAGTTCACAAGGCTGAGAAGTGGGCAGCTCTCAGAAAGAATGGTGTGAGCAGAGAGCCTGAGAGGTCATAGGTTAGTGTTTGGTAAAAGCTACACATAAAGCAAAGACAATGTCCTATGTGCTCAGACTTGGATTTAAAACAAGCTCCAAAAGCTTCAGGTGATTCTCAAGTAGTTTAGCATATTTGAGAACAAAGCCAGACCTGTTCAAGAAAGCAGCATCTGGCACTCAAGCATTAGACTAATTACAGCCCTGCTTCTGATGGATGTAGATGATGGTGCCACAGGAGACAGAATAAGAGAGTGGTTGTTCTAAAATGAAATACGAGTGACTGTGGCCCCCAAAACATGGACTCAGATAAACAAAAAACAGTGTTTCAAAATGGAAACCATTTAGTGAAGTGTTATAGTAACAGCCCAAAAAGAGTCACAAAGCAAGGCTTCATTCAAAGTCATTGCTGCAGTGAAGTGCTGAGTTCTCTGCCACAAGTCTCAATGTTCTCAGATGACAGCCTTCGCTTTTGAGTGGGAAGAAGTTAGTGATGGGTTAGCACATTCCATCTGATGGTGAGAAAGATGCTGGGTCAGTCACAGGTGGGCCATGTGCTGCTGTGAAGAAGGTAGCCTAGGAAAATTTCCCACAGAACCTGCCAACATTCCAGCTCTCCAAAAATCAAGGGAATGACAATCAACACATCAGCCTTGTAGAAACCTTAGTAGGTGTGGTTTCACTTCCTCTGAAAACTCAAGTTTACAAAGGAATAGCACAGCACATTCGTCATTTAGAAAGAATACATAAGAACCCCCAAAGCAGAGAAGATAACTGGCAATAAAATGTAAATATTTATAATAAATTCACTAAAGGATTTATAATAAAATACAAACATCATGATGTAAAATGTAAAATACATTTTAAAATTATCTAATTGAATTTTTGGTTAAGGACAAAATTCAGATTTTTAGATAAAATTATTTCAGCACAATACAAAGACTGGAAAGGGAAGAGAAGTTGAACACAAAGCTTTAGAATCTACCCAGATAGAACTCTGTAGAGAATAAGAAGGTAAAAATGAGAAGGGAGCAAGATTCTCAGTGCCCTGAGGGACAATATTGAGTAGTGAAAATATTTGATTTCAGAGTCATAAAACAGAGAAGGAAAGAGAAAGATAAAATATTATATCTCATTTACAGAAACAGGACTGAGCCAGCAACCTAGGCCAGAGCAGGCCTGAGACAACAAACTCTATAGGAGCAGGTATAGGGGAGCAACATGAGGAAGTGGGCCTGAGCCAGAGACCTCTGTGGGTCTGGGCATGAGTCTGGGACCTCTGAGGGAGTGGGCAGGAACCAGAGACCTCTTCAAGTCAGGGCATCAGTCTAGGACCTCCAAGGGAGTAGGCAGAAACCAGAGATTTCTATGTATCTGGTCATGAGTCTGGGACCTCTGAGGTAGTAGGCCTGAGCCAGGACCTCTGCAGGTCTGGGTGTACCTGAGTCTGGGACCTCCAAGGGAGTAGATCGGAGCCAGAGACCTTTGCAGGACAAACCCCAATCCTGGGACCTCTGTAAGAGCAGATCCAGACCAGGGACAGTTACAGAAACAGGACTGAGCCAGCGACCTAGGCCAGAGCAGGCCTGAGATAGTGAACTTCACAGGAGCAGAGCAAACCCCAGGAGCACCAAGTGACCTCCAGGAACACAGAGTGGCCAACAGGGTGACTGGAACCATGGCACTAACTGCGCCATGAAGAGCAACCATCTGAGCCTTGAATCCACTGGCACCTGTAAGATTGATAACCAGAATCGCAGACAACCCCAAATACACCAATCAGAGGAAAAGATGGATAGAAAAGGTAAGAACACATGCAACACCACAAAGAGAAACACAACACCACTAAAAACTAGTGGTCCTACAACAGCAAGGCTTGAACAACCAAATACAGATTAAAGCAGAAGAAAATGACCTAAAAATAACTTTAGGAGAATATTTGAGGCCCTTAAAGAGGAAATGAAAATTTTCCTTACAGAAGTGGAGGAAAAGACAAACAAAAAATTGGAAGACATCAAAAAATCCCTTAAAGAAAACCAAGAAAAAGCAATCAAACATATGAAAGAAACTATTCAAGACTTGGAAACTTAAATATAGACAATAAAGAAAACATAAGCTGAGGAAACTATAGAAACAGAAATCATGAGAAAATGATCAGGAACCAAAAACGCAAGCATAAACAGCAGAATACAACAGATGGAAGAGAGAATCTCAAGCACCGAAGATACAATAGAGGAAATAGACTCATCAGTCAAAGAAAATATTAAATCTAAC
>LOEQ01005772.1:14734-29092 GCA_001685075.1 Bramus lutescens | reverse complement strand
ATTATCACATGTACTCACTCATAAGTGGTTTTTAAACATAAAGCAAAAAAAAACAGCATACAAATCACAATCCCAGAGAACCTAGACAACAATGAGAACCCTAAAAGATACATACATGGATCTAATCTACATGGGAAGTAGAAAAAGACAAGATCTCCTTAGTGAATTGGGAGTATGGGGACATTGGGAGAGGGTTGAAGGGGTGGGGAGAGGCAGGAATGGGAGCAGAGAAAAATGTAGAGCTCAATAAAATCAATAAAAATCCTTAAAATAGAAAGAAGAAATCCAGAAAAATAATCTGAGAACATTCAAATTTGGTTAGCAGCATGTATGGAGCTAAACAAACCTCATGCATATGGAAGAGCCCCTAAAAGTGTACAATTGCATATCACAGTAAAACTGTTTCAAACTGTACAATTGCATGTCACATAACACTGTTTCAAACTGTACAATTGCATGTCACAGTAACACTGTTTCAAACTGTACAATTGCATGTCACATAACACTGTTTCAAACTGTACAATTGCATGTCACAGTAACACTGTTTCAAACTGTACAATTGCATGTCACATAACACTGTTTCAAACTGTACAATTGCATGTCACAGTAACATTGTTTAAAAACAAAAACAGTAGGAGGAAATCAGTTCAGCAGTTTCTGGTGATGGAGGGGACCACACAGGTAAAGGTAGCAATGGCCGTCTCCATAGAAGCCTGGAAACAATGGAGGATGTGTTCAAGTGTGGAGAAACATGAATACACAAAGAAATTAAAATGCAACTCTCACCCAACAGCTTCATAACCAGTGGGAAACAAAGCAACAAAAACAATGCTGAGTTTTGTGGCCATGCCTGTAGTCTCTGCACTAAGGAGTCTGAGGCAGGAGGATCGTGAGAATTTCAAGTAAGCCTGGGCTGCTTAATGGGATCCTGCCTTAAAAAATGTGGCATCATCTTTTAATCTTTTTTGTAATTTTAAGATATTGTAAATTTAAGATTTTACACAAAATGTGAGTACAGGTTTATTAATTTTTTAATATATCAAAGTGAAATGTGTGACAAAGCACAGAGGTCAGGAAACTGGGACATTGTTCTGTAAGTCTGTTGTGTTACACAGTCAGCAGCCTACAATGACTGGAAATTAGAATTTAATGAAACATGCATAGGGAGGTGACACTGTAGGATGCTCAGTAGCTAGAAATGGATCTAAGAGCTCACTGAAAAGTAGAAAGAAAGAAAACTCATATTCAGGCTATAGGAAATGAACTTGAAATAAAGACACAGATAGGAGAAAACAAAAGGATCATAGATGTTTACCATGCAAACATGTGTAATGTGAAAGTCCTAGACCCTGGGATGAAACCACTGATGGGAGGAAAAATGCCTACCTCCAAAGGAGATAGAGGGATATCCCCTTTCCAAGAGTTTATGCCCCAGAAAGTAGGGCTTAAAATGCATTCAGAGAAAATTAATGAGCCGAGAGGGCAGAGAAAAGCATCTCGGCCATCATGTATGTTGAGACATTAGAAAATGAACAGATAGATGCCTAGAACAAAATTACAGTCAAAACTAATGAACAAAATCAGAAACCTGTGTTCTCAAGCGCACCTAAAATGCTGACTGGGGTAAGCTACCCACTCAGTGATTAAAAAAAAAAAAAGAAGAAGCTTAATGTGAATATGGAAATTTTCAACAGTGGCAAGCATACTTGCTGATGACAACCGGAAGTCAGAAACGGAAGTATCTGTTGAAAATCCACAATTCTCAGACATGAACAACACACTTCCAAGTGTGGATTCACAGGCTAAAGAAGCAACCAAAAAGAGGAATTAGAAAGCACTTTGAATTGATAAATATAAGGGAATGGAAGATCTGAAGTTGCAGGACGCAGCTGTCCCTGGACAATCTGAAGCTCCACAGCCACACTGGAAAAGAGACTGCAGTCCGTGCCTGGGTGGTCAGCTAGAAACAAACTCCGAGCTTACCTGTCTGTAGAGTCACGTTTACACCAGCAGCATTAGGCTGCATGGAAGGAGAGGGTAATGGCAATCACAGGAAGCCAGTGAAACATGACAGTGTCACTGAATGGACAACTGAAGTGATGAAGACTAGCAAAAACTGCACCCCTCACTGCAGCACCTGTTTTATTATGTGGAGTAGAAAGAACTTCGTACTAATGAACCTGACAGCTTAGGTTGAATAGTTTTCTTAAATAAATGATCAAGACTGACTACATCTTTGTACCTTTATTGACTGCCCGGCCAATGTGTCTCCTGCACAGGACCTGACTGCCCAGGGTGGTCCCAGCCAATGTGTGTCTCCAGCACAAAACCTGGCTCCCCAGGGTGGTCCCAAATCAACACATCTGGACCTTGACCCAGGTCTGCAGGGTTGGAGGAGGACAGAAGCTGACACTGGTCACAGCTCACACACCAGGAGAAGCCTTCCTAGAGGACGTTATTCTCCTCAACCCAGAAGATTAGCAGTGGGAACAGGGATGATGTCCACCATTAGACAGGCAGCAGAGGCTCCTCCTAATGGCCTGTAGCTGCGAATCTTTGCTCATGGCTACCTGCAGCCTTTGGCCTTGGTGTTCATGGGCAAGCGTGGGCAACTGTAGATGCGACCTCAGGGCTTGTTCAGTGAATGACTAAAGAATGAATAAACAAACAAAATCTTGAATTACAGAAGACACAGGAAAGTTGAAAAGTCTTAATGTCTGTTAGAGACAGTGCCACACCATGATGGCTTCACTTGGGACTCCTAGTAAATTTTTATGAAGAGAATATTACTGATCCACAAAGCACAGGAATAGTATCCATTACTAGTCATTAGGAAAATGCATTTAAGGTCATCGGACACCAGTGGCTCTCTGTGGGATACCCAGATGCCTTAGGAGTTGCTGCTGAAGAAATAAAGAGGTAAAGCCAGAAAGGAAAGTAATGGGCTGTTGCTTATGAAGCTAAAATTAAAGTTCCACTCTCTATGTTTAACTAGAAAAAAAAAAAAGACTGGATGTACACAAAATGGCTTGGGCACTGTCCTGGCTAGTTTTATGTCAGATTGATACAAGCTGGAGTCTTCTGAAAGGAGGGAACCTCAATTGAGAAAATGCCTCTGAAGATGCAGCTGTAGGGCATTTTCTTACTAGTGATTGATGGGGGAGTGAGGCTGGTCTCTGGGCTGGTCGCTCTGGGTTCTGAGGAGCAGGCTGAGCAATGCTACAAGGAGCAAAGCCATATCAGCCCTCCAGGGCCTCTGCATAGCTCTTGCCTCCTGCCCTGTGTGAGTCCCCTTTCCGACTTCCTTCAGTGATGGTCAGTCATATGGAAGCATCAGTCAGGTTCTCTTCCCAAGTTGCTTTTCATCTTGTGTTTCCTCCCAGAAATAGTGATCCAAAATAAGACAGACACTGACGTTAACAGCATATTTATTCATAATAGCTTAAAACAGAAACAATTCAGATATCCATGGATAAACACTGTAGGCATATTATATAATGGACTACTACTCAGCCATGAAAATAAAGCACTGGCTACTGACTGATTCTCAAAAACAGCTGAATTTTTTAAAAAGTGTTATATAATTTGGCTCATGTAAGATTCTAGCAAAGGCAACGCTAACCTGCAGTGACAGGAAGATCAGGACTTGTCTAGATTCGACTGGAGAGAGCGGTTATTATGAAGGGAAACAACAGTATGGATGGAGGGTGAGTCACATTCTACCACCATGATTTGGTTGTGGTAGTATAGGAGTGTACCTATGGAGTCCCTCTTTATTAAAAGTAAAATTAGGTCCTGTTGTAAGTGGGGTCATCTATCCTGTCTGAATCATCTGGGGCTCTTTCCTCGTGTAAGTTTTGGAATAGCATCCACTTGTCAGACTTTGAATCATCAGGAACTCTATAAAGTCTGCTGAAGGGGAAGAGCTGCAGAGCCACAGCCGCTGCCTCTCTACAGGACATTCTGAAATCATCTATTTTTACTAATAAACTCACTTTACTGAGGTCCGTGGGCTGGGAGTCTGACTGGAAAGTCTAGCTCCAGAGACGTCCTTCCAGCTACTCCCTTTCAGCTGCCAACTCAGCCCTGCAGACTCCGGCTCAGAGAACCAGACAGAAACAGCAGTCCCTTGCCCTGGGCCAGGAAGGTCCTTCTTGTTTTGTAGCCCTGACATAGGAGAAACCACTACCGTGTCTGCAGCACAAATGTTTTGGGCTTTGTGGGGAAACCTTTTCAATGACCTTGAGTTTCTTCACCACAAAAATCGTGCGCATCTTTCGGGCAGAAGCTCTTCTCTTGCTGTGTTTTGTCTTCTCTGTTTCTCTTCATCCTTTCTGCTCCTTTTCCAGCATGCACCTCTCTCTTTGTATGGCGCTCCTTCCCAGTCCCAGCATCCTCTGCATATCATACCCTTGCCACACTATTTTCCTCTGCAGCACTCTTGCTCTGAAGGGGCCCCACTCCTGTACCCTTTCTCCTCCTCCCCATTCTGAATGCTCCCTTCTCATCTGAAAAGTTGGCCTTCTTCTGTCTCCATCTCAGTCCCAAATCCAGGAATGCAGTCACCTGTTGAACCTTAAGGGACCCTTAAGAGACCCAGAAGAAACAGAATCATGAGACAGAGTCTAAATAGCAATGACGAAAACCTGATGTTACAACGTATTTGACTCTTGAAAAAAAGTTATTTGTTATATGATAGATACAGGCAGGTTAAAACAGAGGAGATGGTTCTGTGGGTAAGAGTACTTGCTGCGCAAGCAGCAGGTCCTGAGTTCGAATCCTTATCACCCACTTTAAAATTACTCATGCCAGTAATCCCAGGACTGGGGAGACAAGACAGGTAGATCCTAGGAGCTTGCTGAGGTGGCATCTGGTTTAGTGAGAGAGCATTTCAAAGGGATAGGGCAAAGAACAATATGGGAAGACACTTGGCATGCTCCCTTGGCCTCTGTGTGCATGTGTGCTCACCCAATCATGTGCAGGCACTAAAACCAGAAATGTGTAAGCAACAAAGATAGTGTGTGAATGAGGAGACAGAAAGTCAAGATGGCAAAGGCTTCTCGTATTTACTGTAGAATCTGGGACTCCAGCTGTCAACCCCAGGCTCTGTCCTCCACACTGCCAATATATCTCCCATTCAGGACAGTTAAGCCAAAACTCATTGACAAGGCAATACAAATATGGCCAGTTTATTACATCCGTTAAACCTTCATAACGCGGAGTCTATGACTCAGAAGAAGCCAACAGCTATTCTTAAACACAATCTGCAGAGCCAGTGATGTTAACTTATTAATCAGCTGGAACGTAGTGATCTTGAAGCCTCCTGTTACCATTAAATGTTCCTGTATGACCAAGAGGCATAACACAGAATGGTTCTTGGGAACATTTGTGGACACTTACTTCGCTGAGTGGGTTTATCAGCATAAAAGTAGGCCTGTAAGGTGGCTTATTTTAACCTGTGTTCTGAAGGACACTGACATAAACAGAAATGTTCCAAGCTGGGGTGTTACCAGCTCTCCTGCTGCTGTGGTAAAACACCCTGCTAAAAGTGACTTCAGAAACAGGTTTTTTGTTTGGCTCCCAATTTCAGAGGACAGGCCATTGTAATGAGGACATGGCAGCAACAGGAGTTTGAGGTGGCTGATCACATCCCATCCATAGTCAGGAAGCAGACGCAATGAAGGTTTGAGTTCAGCATGCCTTCTCCGGTTTTACCATCCGGATTCAGGCCCAGGGAACGGAGGCTCTCACAGTGGATGGGTCTTGGGATCTTAATCCTAATAGGGTGATCTTTCAAAAGCATGCTCAGAGGTTAAGCTAACCCTAGATCATACCTCTTATGTGTCTGGAGGTTTGCCTCCTGGGTGATCACAACCAATAATTAATTTCATCCCTTTGTGGTCACACATATTATTGGAACTAACATCCTAGAAAAACTTCCTCAATCTATCTTCAGATACCAAGTCTCTGTGTAATTTAATTTGAGTGATGAATGGTGGGAAGACAGCTTTGCCCCTCTGACCCCATATCCCATTAAAAGCCCTCCCCAAGACTCTGCAAGTGAGAAAAGTTACTGCTGACCCTCAGTTCTCTATCTATGTTGTGACAGCTAAGCCAGAAGAGTCTCTCTTTCTCAGGACATTGAAACTGCATGGGCCCCATCCTCACTCTACCAGCTACTGATTTTCCTTTTTTCTGATTTGCTCATTTCTTTCTTTAATTCTATTGCCTCAAAGCAAGCTTCCACTAGCCCCCCTCCCCTCCTTTTCTTCCGAGATAGGGTTTCTCTATCTCAACAATCTTGGCTGTCCTGAAACTTTTTCTGTAGACCAGGCTGGCCTTGAACTCACAGAAATACACCTGCCTCTGCCTCCTGAGTTCTGGGATTAAGGCATGCCCAGCTCCCACCAATATTTTTTCATAAAAAGATATGTTGTAAAAATATGTAACAATTTTAGTTGTTCACAATAACAACAAAACCCCAGAAAATCCCTGGCTTCACTTACACACCAGGGTTACTTCTCCAGACGGGGCAGACACAAGGCAGGGGTGCAGAGACACATGTCTGGCATTGGTCGAAAAGCTGATACTACAAGGAAGAAGCAAGTAAGGAGTCTTCGAGAACAAGGATGCCTTGGGGAGGCTGGCTGTTGGAAAGAGACCAAGTCCACCCTTGAGGACCACTCATAAGATCACTTCAAGACAGAGTAACAGGCCATTGACACAAATTGGTGAATGTGACAGATAATGAATTCCATAGGATCATGTATTAGAGGCAAAAATGTCTGTTATAGGTCATTTGCAGCCAGATGTGACAGTGGGAAGCAGTAACAGACACACTGCCTTGGCATCATATAGTTAACACTATTCATGCTGGAGTGTAGTCTTTAAACCATAATTTTTAAGTGTCATAGAATATTAGCTGTGTGGCTGCTCAATAATTTGATCTGTTCTGTTTTCTTGTCTAGGGGTTTCCATGTAAGCATGAAATGAAGGCATGTCAGCCAAGCAGGCTGAGCCATAGCCGTTTATGCTCAGCCTTGATATGTTCATACTCGAAAACATAGCTTCATACCTATCTTGGGACGGAATGAAGAATTTTTGACTCCTCACCAAAGACTTGGGGTTTCTATTTTATAATCCTCTTGGAGTAGAGAGGGCCTTCTTCCCTTTCTGACTCATCCTCAAGTTCCTCAACAATAATGAGTTATTTCAAACCCTCAAAGTTATTAACCTGAAGCTCCTCACTGTCTCTATTATTTTTTTCTCCATATAGTTTCTCAGTGTGTGGTCCTTTTGTTTTTCCCAGTTCACCTAAGCTCCTGCCCAGCTGTCTATGGAGTGGGCTGTCAATCATTCAAACTATGGAGTTTTATTGCAAGATGGCTCCAGGGCTGTGTTTGCACCAAATAAGCTGACTCATTGCAAAGCCAAGATAGATTCACTATTGTCCGTTATACTGCAGGAGACAGGAGGCCAATCCCCAGTGCTGGTGTTTTCTGTCCATCTCTACCCTGCCCTTAGGTCCTTAGTGCATCAGCTTCCATTTGTCAGTTTCTGGTCAGAAGGCTTAGGTGCAGCGAGAATGTAGGGACAGCGGCACTGCATAGACAGCCAGAGATGTCACAAAGCAGTCAAGTCAGCCCCTCAGTCTGCTTTACTTCTTTTGGTTCTGTTTCTCAGGCTAATTAATGATTTTACATGAGACACTCACTCAGTCAAATAATCATAAAGCCTAATTCATTACTGAATATCATTTAGTTAACACTATTCATGCTAGAATGTAGTCTTTAAAACATAATTTTTAAGTGTCAGAATATTAGCTGTGTGGCTGCTCAATAATTTGATCACTTCCTCATCATTGGATATATATATATATGTATATGTATATATATATTTCTTCCAATAATGTGCATTTGTGAGTAATGATATGAATTGTTTTCTGAAAACAGCAGAACATTTTATTAGATGATTTTACCTTTTTACCATATCCTATTGAAAGAAACATTATTTGAAAGGTGTGAACAGTTTTGAATTTGTGTGTGTATGTGTAGTGTGTGTGTGTGTGTGTGTGTGTGTGTACAATCAATTTTCTCACCATGTGTGTCCTAGGAGTATGACTCGGGTTATCAGTGACAAATGTTTCTCTACCTGATGAACCATCTTGCAGACTGGAAGGTCTGAAGCTTTCACTGTTTTCGGTCTGCACTGCTTGGTTCCTTCCAAGGACTTTGATGACTGTATTGCTTCCAGTAACTGCCAGTGTTAACAAATATCATTTCAAATAATTTCTTTAATTTAACAGTATAATATCACTGTGCAAAAGCGAAAGGAATGCCATCTTGCCCTCTTCTTGCCAGCTTCTGTTTTTTGCTTTGCATTGTCTATGAAGAAAATATCGAGCCCAAGAAGCCTTGGAATACCCGCAAAAAAAGCTTTCCCTAGACAATAGCTGTCACATTATGATTTGGGGATACAACCTTCCCAAGTAAAGACTTGAACACATATTTTATAATTAAACTAACATACTTAATTTGGATGGGGTTATAATTGGAAAGGCTAAGAGACTCATCAGTGGAGATAACATGGTAGCAATGAAATCACCATGCAATTAATATTCTTATCTGTTTTAATTTTAGGTAATAGCACTTCTGCTTTTCAAAATAACATCTTCAGGGAAAGCATATTGAATTCAATCTGTGCTGTGAACTCTTTTCAGTTATGGAAGGTACAGTATATATGTATAAATGAATTTACAGACTGCCAAGGACTTATTTTGGCTCGGTGGCAGCCTTGGAAATAGAATCAATCTTTATATAGCATCTTTCAGAGTTAGGGTGGCCCTAAACCCTTAATGGAAAAGTGATATGTCTAAAAAGTGCCTATACTCACAGCCAAAACATAAAAAATTCAGCCGATAAACCATTAAATTTTTCTATATAATGTCACAAGTTCGATTTTAGGCTTGCTTGCTTGGTGAATAATTTGAAGAACCAATTAAGGTATTAGTGAGTTTCCACTTTGGTTGTGTCTATGAGGACATATCTAAGGAAGATAAACTGAGAAAGAAGAGTCACCTTGAATGTGGGGGGCATCATCCTGTGGGATGGGATCCCAGACTGACTGAAGAGGGGAAGAGGAGAAAGCCAGCCAAGTGCCACCATTGCTTCCTCAACTTCCTGTCCATTGGGTTACAAGCAAACAGCCCAAGCTTGGGCTGGCACAACTGAGAGCTGCTTCTCTCTCCATGCCTTTCTTTCTTGATGAGCTGAACCCCCAAACTACAAGTCAAGCAAACTTTTCCTTCACTAAGTTGTTCCATGTTGGGTGTTTGGTCAGAGCAATGAAGAAGTAATTTAGTCACATGACCATCTTTATTTTGCTACTGCATCTTTTGCAGTCCCTAATACCCTGTAAAACTAGGAAGACCATCACGGATGTTGTACTGGCATCTCTAGACAGATGGCAAGAGAGTTGTTCTTGAAAGCAGCCATGACTGTATGGTACTGTCAAGTTCAAGATGGTGCCCTGGTGTAGGAGAATGACTTCATCTCAAGAGGAAGAACTCTGATCTGGGAGTGACAGATGAACTCCAGTGGGAAGTAACTAGTCATTGCTGATGGTTTTCTGAGCTGTCCACCAAGAAGAGTAGGTTTCATGGTTTGAGTCCCACTCAGGATGGGCATTGGTACATAAACAATAGGATAATCCATTTGCATAGACACCAGATTTTCCAAACCACTTTTTTTCATATGGTACCATCTCATCCATTAGCTATAAATCCTCTCATATATACCTCCAAATAGCCCTCAGCCACCCAATCCCTTTGAAACCATTACCATCCTTGCCTAGACAATTTCGTTTGTTATCAGAGCAACAGCCTTACAATGTATTTCACTCACCGTACTGTGGACACCTATTCTTCATTTGATGACCTTAGGAAGCTTTAAAAGAGATCGCTCACTGAGCTGCTCATTAAATTCTTTATTGTTTTCCAGAGTTCTTGAAATATACTTTTTTATAGCACAAAGTTTGTGCATGATCTGGCTCCTTCAGACTCATCTATCTTCCTGTCCCTCTCATTCACAACCATGCCAGCCTCTTTTAAGCTCCTTGGATAGAAGCTCAGACTCTGCCTTCCCTGGGGATCCTTGCACCTGCTGCAGCCTCTTCCCAAACACCTGTTCATATGGCTAAATTCTTGGCACCTTTCAGGCTTTGGTTCAAATATTTCAACCTTCAAGAATCCTTCCCTGCAAATAAAGATTCATGGAGAATGTGGAACTCAGCAAAAAGCCACAGCTAAGACAGAACAGAGCCTGGGTGGAGCCCCATTCTTTCAAGTTCTTGTTTGCCTTACTTTTCCATAGCGTGTGTCAACTTACCTTTCATATACATTTCTCCAGTCATGGCTAGGACATTAATGATACAGGCAATGTCTTCTAATTGTGTTTGGTCATGTTACTATGAATCTGGAAAGCTGGGAGGATATTGCAAATGTTTAATAGTTTCTGAATGATTGAGATTAACCCTGACATGAAGATCCTGACCCTCCAAGAAGCCACAAATGTGTGACTAGCAGAATCCACCATTCACACTTAGATTCCTTCACAAAATCTACATGAAAAGAGAGTTTCCCTATCTGTGTCTTTGTCTGGAAGGATCCTAGAGATTTCCATCTAAAACAGGTCAGGAAATGTTTCCTTAGGGGTTAGTTGGTTTAAAACAATAGTGCAATTTAGACTCAGTTTCTAACATTGAGCAATATGCCTGCTAGACAAGAGCATAAGAACTAACAGGACATCAGACAAGAGCATACAAGCTAGAAGGTCATTTTCTCTTGGATCGTTTTTCTCATCTCAGCTTTCACACTGTGGTGAAAATATAGTTTCTTTTTCTGTCTGTTACTCAGTGTCACCCATTGGACCTACAGGCTCCCACAGTCTCCTGGCTCCTCTGAGCTATTCATTTAGGCCTTGAGCATACCAAGCACATATGGTCTGTGTCACCTTGCCCAGGCAAGCACTGAGAGGGTAACAGACAGAAAACAAACATTTATTTCTGTAACTGTTATGAAATAGTAGGCATTTGACTTTCAGAGTGCATGGACTCCACTTTGCAATGACTGATTCACAAAAACAGAAAGAAAATTTACTGAATATTTAGCACCCAGGCCTCACAGGTGTGTTAAACCTCCTTGTCGGCGTCTCCACCAAGTTTCACCTAGTCTCTATTTACCTCTACCAATGGTGCCAACCAATTCCTTGCCAGGCTTTAGAATCTTTGCACACATTAATTGTTAGTAAGGAAATAAAACTGGAATATTTGTTTATTTCATTAGCAAATAGTGTAGTTTCCATCCAGATCATCTGAATTCTAAAAAGTTAAGAAGAGGGCACAGAGCTCACCCAGGGAACTGTTAGTTGGTGCATACCATAACATGAAAGTTGGTTGCAATGCATACTGAGGAGACCACAGAGGTCTCTGGCATTGATTTTAGAAGTTGAGCTAAAGTGTGTAATCTGCTACCACCCCTGGTTACCCTCACTCATCTGCAAGTGCTGGAAACTTCATGCTGACCTCTAGCCTGCTAGGAGTGGGCAGCGCAGTTAGAAAGTTCATCTAGTAGAGGATTCATGCGTTTATTAGGTGAAAACTCTTCCCCTCTGTTGAAAACGTTTTAAATTATCCTCAATGTTACACAATGACAGAGGCCAGAATAATCAGTAGAAAAGCTTACTTATTAAGCATATCATAAATTGAGATACATCTTTGCGCATCTCATCTAGCCATGCCATCTTTCTTTGTTGTCCTCTCAGCATTTCCAGTGCCTGTCCAGTAACTCTGGAAAACCACCTAGAAAATCACAAACTCCGCATATTTTTACTAGTGATTCTATATGTGTATGTCTTCTCCAGCATGTAGTAATCACCGGCAAAGTCTTTAGTTACATAAACCAGGCATCTACAGCTAGGGTAAGCTGAAGCATGTCAGACATACTTAGGTTCCAAGAGTATCTTACACTGAGAATATTCAGGGAAGCAAGAAGGAAAATATAAATCAAGATCTGCTACCTATAGTCTGAGGAAACAGAGGTCACCGTGATTCTGCTGATGTCCTGCCACTGTGGCATGTTGCAATACCATTAGTGTGTCCTATAGTCTGTAAATGTATCAAGACAAATGAGATGAGCTTGACATGGTTTGTTCTAATTAAACCCAACCTTCCTGATAAGAATTGTCTTCTCTTTTAAAACACTCCAGACCTTCTGTTTAATAGTGAAGTCTAGTGGAGGGGGAGGGAATTGGGAGGGGGCAGGAGGCGGAAATTTTTAATAATAATAATAAAAAATAAATTAAAAAATAGTGAAGTCTAGATTTTTGCCCAAGAAGACTGCCAGTGCCACTGAAGTGGAGATTCCTGAGCAAAGGTCAGGAGTCTAAAGATGCAGCCTTGTTCTGTCATTAGATAGCTGATGGTGATAGGCAAACACTCAACTCCAGCACATCTGGCTTCATCTGGGACATGAGTGAGTCAGAAGCTGTGCTCTCTACTGTGCCGCTGTGAATCTGAGTGTCCTTCACTGTGTTGCTCTACAGTTCTTGGAATGCACTCTTTCCCCTGATTTGGATGGAATAGGGACCTTGATTGTCCACACTTTGTGGATTTATGCCTTGCCTGTGCATTCTAGCTCCTGCTTGCTGACTAATTATCTGGTTCATCAGTTGTCTCAGTTCTGCATCCCAGCCACCTTATTTCCAAACTGAAGAAAGACATTTGCATCATGTAATATCTCCGTGAGCCTAGGTGCGGGGACAACACTCAATCGTCTGCTCTGATGACATCTTGTATATTCTCAGAGCAACAAAGCATTTTGTGTTTTCTCCTTGACCACAGAAACACAGACTTTGTACTTCACACTGTGCAGAATGCTTAGGTATTTTTAACCAGTTGCTGAATAAGACTTAGAGTGATCAGCTGCTTTTGTCTGGGCCTTGCTTGGGACTGAGTCATCTCTAATTTCTGTGTCACACTGAACTGCCGAAGAACACTCTCTCTCTTCCCATTGATCTGCAGAATGCACTTCTTTGCCCATTTGTTCAGACTGAGGTAAAAGTGTTCTTCCCACAGAATGCCACAGATGCTCTGAGGAGTCATTGTCACTGCTTCTGTTTCTTTGTTTCCCAGGTAATGAGAGCTTTGGATTGTAGAGCTATTTTGTCCTGGCCCAGTGGCATTGTGTGACTCAGAATAGATGATTCTCACAGGAAGGTCTGATTTTTATCCTTTAACTAAAAACTATAAATAGAGCCTTCAACTCATTCTGGACTCTCAGCTTTCATCCATCGAAGCAACCTGGGCACTTGGCATGGCTACTTATGGCCTGAAAAGAATCACTATGTTCTTTAAATATGCTTAAAATAAAGAACAACAATCCCTATTGTAGCAGCCCAGCACTGCTTCCTCTGCAGCTCCCTTCATGCCGGTGAACTATGCAGATGAAGACAGTTTTCCTTTCAGACTCATTAAAACCCAACTCATTTCAAAGGTGACCCTAGCAAGGCACAACCAGGAAAAGCACAATTCTGACAAAATGCTGAGTCTTAAGTACATCTTTCTAATAATAAACATGGATGGAACATTCCTGTTTAGCTGCATTTGTGGTGAGCAGAGCATCCTTTATCATTGTCATTGCAATAGAGACTGCAGGTTAGTTAGTGTTTTGTCATAGGATGCAGAACTGTTGAAAGGAACTAGAAACTGAGTCTAGGATCTATGTTAGCTCACCTTTCCTCTGTGAGTGAACACCACTTCATTCTAATGTGCAACACAGTGTCAGCAGGACTCCAGGCCCAGGTTTACAGGGCCTCTCAGATTCTCCTTCTCTGTAAATATCTCCTGTGGTTCAAGTCTGAGCCATATCCCTAAGACTCCCTGCTTAGCTCTTTGTAACCTTCGCATATTCTTATGTAATTGCTAGATTATTTCTTCTTTGAACACTTTTTATTGCTGGTTTTTATTTGTTTTTTTTTTTCTTTTTGAAACGGGTTTTTTTCTTTATAACAGCACTGGCTGTCCTGGAACTTGCTTTGTAGATGAGGCTGGCCCTGAACACACAGAGATCTGCCTGCCTCTGTCTCCCAGTACTGGGATTAAAGGTGCGTGCCACCACCACCTGGCTCCTTTGAATACTGAGGGCTGTGAATGTGTTCCAGTGGTAAGAGTGCTTGTCCCATAAGTGTGAACACTGGGGTTTGAAATCCACAAAAATACTGAGTGGGTATGTGTTGTGGGACATTGGTCTGTATTCTGTCAATTATATTTTGAATAAACACTGATTGGCCAGTAGCCAGGCAG
>LOEQ01005771.1:166725-182567 GCA_001685075.1 Bramus lutescens | reverse complement strand
AAGAGCTAGTTCCAGGACAGGCTCCAAAGCTACAGAGAAACCCTGTCTCGAAAAACAAAACAAACAAAACAACCAACCAAAACGATTGTGGGAAGAACATTTAATGACGAAGAAAATGTGTGTATGTGTGTGTGTTCATGGTGTGTGCGTATATGTATATATATGTTGAAATAATTTGTAAATGGTATGAGCATGGTCAAATGTTTTAAGTACTTAAATAAATGTATGCAAAAATGCATGCATACAAAAAACCAAACTTCTAAGTTCATCCATTTCTTCTTTATTGCTTGTTGCGTTTTTCTAGAAGGATCATGCATCACTTTTGCAATGAAAAAGTCAACATTTTTTTTATTTATCATTATTTTTTAAAGTTAAAGGCTCAGGTTTATTCTGTATAGTTGAAAAAGAGCCAGGAAATGTGGCTTTAAGTTTTTTGGTACCCTGCTTCACTAGTTACAGAACCCATGAAGTCAGGTAGTGTCTAAATGCTGCTGTTTGAGGCTCTGGTTCTGGTTCTGAGGCAAGTACAGGACCAAAGCTGCTAGATCCCAACACCGGTGCTCCATCCTCAGAGCTCTGATAGTCTCTCCTTCTCCCCTCCTTCCTGTTCCTTCTCCAGCGTCTTCCTTTCAACACATCCTCTGCTAAGGCTGCTTATAGATCTCTGTTCAGCCTTCTTGTAGTCATTCTTACACACGCACATGCACACACATACACACACACACAAGCTATGCACACACACATTCACACATGCATTCAGATGCATACACACACACACAAAGCCATGCATGCACACATTCTCGCATGTACACACACACACAGAGATGCATCCACACACATGCTCTGCTCTGAATGTGTAGCTCTATGGACAAGCTGAACACTTGGAAGCCCATTGTGGACCCGAGGAAAGGTCACAGGAAAAGGGTGGGTGCTCATCCTACACCCAGCTTTCGTTCCTGGGACCAGGCCCCATATACACTCTCTGCTTTGGGAAAGAAACTGCAGCCCTGGTGTGTTAAAATGAAAAGGCGGCAGACATGGCGGATACCAAGGAGGTTTTCAGGAAAGGCCTTTCAACAGGACTCAGACACTCTACCAATTGGATCTCTTCTCCTAATATAAGAAAAGATTCATTTCATCAGTGAAAATGCCTCAATGCATTGCAAATATGGGAGACCGTAAAGAAAACAGAGCTTAGGGGAAATGATACTAATTAGGTTCATTTTGACTTTATTTTCCTCATGTAGTTTTGCTGGTAACTGGAATACATTCAAATAAAGACATGGCAAAGAAGATCAAGAGGCCCAAATTCGGTGAGTAAAATCAAAATCCCTTTCTGGCACAGGCTGTGTGCCCATGTGGAGAATGGTCTCACTTACATTACAGCAGTGTTCCTCAACCTTCCTAACACCACGACACTTTAACACAGTTCCTCATGGTGTGCTGACCCCCAATCATAAAATTATTTCATTGCTACTTCATAACAATAATTTGCTACTGTTATGAATCGTAATGTAAATATCTGGTATGCAGGATATCTGATACATGACCCCCATAAAAGGGTCATTTGACCCCCAAAGGGGTTGTGACCCACAGGTTGAGAACCACTGCATTAGGGTGATGTTTGTCCTTGGCCAGGGCTTTTCTTTCTACGTCAGTTGCTTTACATTTAAAGGGAGATGTGTCTAATTCATTATGTACCTCATCCTCCCCCCCAAACATTGTTATAAATCCCGATTTTGAAGTAAAACCAATGTGGTTCCACTGCAACAGGGAAACTCAAAATTCACTCATAAGACCATGCAACTCTGACATTCTGTGGCTGGTGTCTCCATTCCCCACGACAGAAGACTCAGGACGGCTGGCGCAAAAGTCCGTCGAAGCTTCCTGTCTACCAGCATGCCTGGAAGAGAAGCAAGACCGGGGAAATTAAGAAGACAAGAAAAAGGAAGCATTCCCTCACACTCACACCCCACGGATCTGGTTACATTTCTCACTGGCGCAATTTCAACACAACTGACAAAACCAAACCACTGGGAAGATTTTGCCACAGAACTCTGCTTTCTGTGTGTGGATGCAGTGTGGCCAGCAGCCTGATGCTCCTACCACCGTTGCTTTGATAAACCTGAGCTTGTGGTTTGTAGGTCTTTTGAGCTGGTTTGTAGAAGGAATGCAGAAGAGTTTGAGCCCGTGAGCCAGAGAAGCACTATCATGCCGTAACGGAACTTAACAGGCCGTTCTGATGGCTGTTTGCAAGATGGCAATGCTGAGAGAAATAAACGCAGTGGAGACCCAACTCTCATGGTGTAGTGAAAGGAACGGCAGGCTGCGTTCCCACCCGGATCCTGACTCCCGGCCACCGGCTAGCTTTACTCAAAATAATTACATGGAAAACTGTATTCATTTAAGCACTGCCTGGCCCCATTATATCTAGCCTCTTCTTGGCTAACTCTCACATCTTGGTTAACCCATATNCACACACACACAAAGCCATGCATGCACACATTCTCGCATGTACACACACACACACAGATGCATCCACACACATGCTCTGCTCTGAGTGTGTAGCTCTATGGATATGACAAGCTGGACACCTGGAAGCCCATTGTGGACCCGAGGAAAGGTCACAGGAAAAGGGTGGGTGCTCATCCTACACCCAGCTTTCGTTCCTGGGACCAGGCCCCATATACACTCTCTGCTTTGGGAAAGAAACTGCAGCCCTGGTGTGTTAAAATGAAAAGGCGGCAGACATGGCGGATACCAAGGAGGTTTTCAGGAAAGGCCTTTCAACAGGACTCAGACACTCTACCAATTGGATCTCTTCTCCTAATATAAGAAAAGATTCATTTCATCAGTGAAAATGCCTCAATGCATTGCAAATATGGGAGACCGTAAAGAAAACAGAGCTTAGGGGAAATGATACTAATTAGGTTCATTTTGACTTTATTTTCCTCATGTAGTTTTGCTGGTAACTGGAATACATTCAAATAAAGACATGGCAAAGAAGATCAAGAGGCCCAAATTCGGTGAGTAAAATCAAAATCCCTTTCTGGCACAGGCTGTGTGCCCATGTGGAGAATGGTCTCACTTACATTACAGCAGTGTTCCTCAACCTTCCTAACACCACGACACTTTAACACAGTTCCTCATGGTGTGCTGACCCCCAATCATAAAATTATTTCATTGCTACTTCATAACAATAATTTGCTACTGTTATGAATCGTAATGTAAATATCTGGTATGCAGGATATCTGATACATGACCCCCATAAAAGGGTCATTTGACCCCCAAAGGGGTTGTGACCCACAGGTTGAGAACCACTGCATTAGGGTGATGTTTGTCCTTGGCCAGGGCTTTTCTTTCTACGTCAGTTGCTTTACATTTAAAGGGAGATGTGTCTAATTCATTATGTACCTCATCCTCCCCCCCAAACATTGTTATAAATCCCGATTTTGAAGTAAAACCAATGTGGTTCCACTGCAACAGGGAAACTCAAAATTCACTCATAAGACCATGCAACTCTGACATTCTGTGGCTGGTGTCTCCATTCCCCACGACAGAAGACTCAGGACGGCTGGCGCAAAAGTCCGTCGAAGCTTCCTGTCTACCAGCATGCCTGGAAGAGAAGCAAGACCGGGGAAATTAAGAAGACAAGAAAAAGGAAGCATTCCCTCACACTCACACCCCACGGATCTGGTTACATTTCTCACTGGCGCAATTTCAACACAACTGACAAAACCAAACCACTGGGAAGATTTTGCCACAGAACTCTGCTTTCTGTGTGTGGATGCAGTGTGGCCAGCAGCCTGATGCTCCTACCACCGTTGCTTTGATAAACCTGAGCTTGTGGTTTGTAGGTCTTTTGAGCTGGTTTGTAGAAGGAATGCAGAAGAGTTTGAGCCCGTGAGCCAGAGAAGCACTATCATGCCGTAACGGAACTTAACAGGCCGTTCTGATGGCTGTTTGCAAGATGGCAATGCTGAGAGAAATAAACGCAGTGGAGACCCAACTCTCATGGTGTAGTGAAAGGAACGGCAGGCTGCGTTCCCACCCGGATCCTGACTCCCGGCCACCGGCTAGCTTTACTCAAAATAATTACATGGAAAACTGTATTCATTTAAGCACTGCCTGGCCCCATTATATCTAGCCTCTTCTTGGCTAACTCTCACATCTTGGTTAACCCATATNCTATCAAAAGACCAAGGCAGTTTCTTTATTAACCAATGAAAGTAACACATAGACAGATGACCCTCCTACTGATCATCATGGTTTCAGAAGGAAATAAGATACTCAACGGAGAACAGAATTAGAGTTTCATTCATGCATTTGAAGAACTTGAGTGAGACCAAATTTGAAAATGATGAACCCAGTTTGGGCTGGAGAAATTTCAAGACAAGACAGTATTCAGGTGGTATTGGGGTTACTGCTTGCTGCTCTTACCCAGTCTGTAGTGAGTGCAACAAGCAGGAACAGAAGGACCTGAAAGCTGTGCAGTTTGATAAGGAGAGCCTGAGCAAATTGGAAGTTAGAGAGAGGCAGTTTTAAGTGTTAAGCGATAAACACTGTGAAACAGAACCCCCCTGCTCTGCACTGTGGGAACAGGGAAGGTGTGCCAAGGGCAAGAAGCTACAAAGTCTTCAGCTTGTGAAAATGAAAATTCATCAGAAAAGACTACACCTACGTTGAGGCGCCTCTGAGGGGCTTCCCTGCTCCAGGCTTAAGAAAGTGTCTTCTCAAATAGAGCCAGCAAGGCACACAGCTATGAGAGAGATGGCTGGAGTCGAACTCAGCAGCATTGATCCCCTGCTGCTGGTTTTGTGGGGAAGTGAAATGCCAGAGTGTCGGCAGCAAGGCTGTACCACAGGAGCTCCAGGGTCAGGCAACGTGTGGCTGGGTTGTGGTCCCTACAGGGCAGCCCTAAAAAAGCCATCACATGAAGTAGGCATGTGATGCCCGAGTGGCAGCAAAGACCCCAGATGTTGGAGATCCCAAGGTCATGGAACATCTGCCAAGGAAAGCTGAAATAATGGAGTGGGATTGGCTCAAAGAGAGATGTTACATGTGCTGCAGGCAGCAGAACTGGAGGAGAGAGGCTCCCTAAGTATTTTGGAGCCCAGATGATTTCATCACTAGTAACGGGGAATCAATATGTAGCTGTCGAACTTGGTCCTATCTAGTCCTTGCCACGCCTCCTCCATTCCACCCCTTGGGGATGGGAATGCGTAGTCCCAGCCATTATATGCTAAAAGCATAGAATTTGATTTTGACTACAATGGCTCACAGCTAAGAGATGTCCTTGGTCTCAGAAGTAATTGGACTGTTGGGCAGTGTTGGAAGTATTAAAGAATATAAGGACTTTAAAATTTGGAATAATTATAGTTTGTGTTATGAGATGGCCACCAGCGTAGGATGTCAAGGGGAAGAATGTACTGGTTTGAATGTGAAATAGCTCCCCTAGGTTGGCTGTTTGGATATTTTGTACTCAGTGTTGGTGCTATTTTGGAAGGTTCGGGAATCCTTAGGAGATAAGACCTCTCAGGGAAAGTAAGCCACTTTCGAAAAACCTTGAGGTTTTTCTTTATGATAGATAGATAGGGAGGGAGAGAGAGAGGGAGAGAGAGAGTCTGGCACCACACAGCCTGTCCACAGCTTCCTTAGTACAGATACAATGTAACCAGTCATCCTGACTACAGACACAATGTAACCAGTCACCTCCTGACTACAGACACAATGTAATCAGTCCCCACTGTTATGGATGGTCCCCTCTGAAACTGCATGGGGAGAGTGTGGGTGGAGTGGGAGGTGAATTACTTACAGAGGGACAATGCTCCTTTTTCCAAAAACTGTTTCAAACAAGTATTTAAACAGCTTCAGGCTAAAACCTACAGCACCTTCAAGTTTAATCCCCTAAACACCTCCTCTCATCCATAATCCTAAACAATATGCATCTCACCCACCCCCCAAAATATAAAATTTCATTTGCAAAAGGAAATTGTTGAAGGTAAGAGAAATAAGCAAACAAATTCATGGTTCTTTTAACTTAATTTTTACGCTTTGTTTAATCTTTGAACTTGTTTGTAAATTACATATTTTAAACAATCTAACTTCAAAAGACAGAGGACCATAACAACAAACAGCTCCTTTAAGACACGTAAGTGGGACCCTGTCTTGAGGAATCTTACCCACCCCTTGGGCGGGTGCACTGTCTTCTGGACAAATCCCAGCTTGGCTTCACCCCGACTCCTCCTGATATTCTTTGCTATGCTGAAAATCAGGATTGTGACTCTATCTGAAGGAACTCAGCAGGCTGCACAGGCCGCAGCATTGGGACATTTTCCACTCCCATTGAACTCTGGGTGAAGGAGGTAAATCATAGAAATACCTGGCAGATACCACACGCAAACAACAAAAAGGAAAAATGAATTTCATTGTTGGTTAAGATAAGTTGACCAAAAACAAATCCAAACTAATTACTACTCACGTGAGACCAAAGTCCCTCTCCCTTAAGCAAAACCAAGCTGTAATTTAATAAAGCTCCAGGTCATTAGATTGTATGTCCACCATTTTTGACATGGCTCCTAACTGTCCAAAACGGCCACCTCACCCCCATTCTTTCCAACCAATAACAAAGAATGAAAAAAGCACATACTAGCTCACAAAAATAATACCAGTAACATAACACCTCTACTTAAATACCATTTCGGTAAGTAACAAATAGACGGAAATGTCTTGATTGCCGCATACACATGCTTCACTGAGAGTCAGGGATCCTCTCACCGGGGAGGAAGGACAGAGCGAATGATGGGAACTAACCAGCAGAACAAGACACAGATGGAAATAGTGCACTCTTAGTGCACTGGGATTTCTGGATCCAGAAGTGAAGGCATGATGGAGGTTTATAGGCAACTGCAAAAGAAAGACTTCAGACAAAGTCAGTGTTCTGTGCTTCCCACAGCAAAGGCTTGCTTTACAGGCATTAAATTTAAGTGTCTAGAAATCAGCAGCATG
This sequence comes from Bramus lutescens, assembly GCA_001685075.1. Classification (NCBI taxonomy): domain Eukaryota; kingdom Metazoa; phylum Chordata; class Mammalia; order Rodentia; family Cricetidae; genus Bramus; species Bramus lutescens. The sequence continues at coordinate 175,559 of LOEQ01005771.1, read as the reverse complement.
GATAATTTGAAATAAAAGGAAAAAAATTTGCTTCATACAACCACCCCCTTTTTCTTCCTTTTCTTAAGAGCTACCATGTGGGACTTCCTGCTGGAATGAGACCTAAAGGGCAGCCGTCCATAGGCTCTTAGGTGGAAATACTCAAAAAGAAGCGGTTGTTTGTTTATCCCAGCAGGACCAAGAGCCAAGAGGGCTAGCACTGGAGCAGATGTGTGTTCAAAACAATGATTGAGTTAATAGAGAGACAAATGCACACCCAAGTATGGATTCCTTTGGGTTATTTCCAGTATCTTCATTAACTCTGATACAAAAATCATGAAAAGTTCCATGATTACCATGACAACAGTTCTCAGTGACTATGAAAGTCTGTGTTAAGTAACCCAAGGGCAAACCCCTTGGAGAGCTCTCAGATGGATTGAATTTCTGATATGCTAAATTCTAGTTTTGTCCTCCAAAGCTCCCTTGTGATGCAGCACATTTGAATCAATAAATGCCTGAAGTCTTTTCTCTAATTAGAAACTCTAGCACAATCATTAAATAAGGGAGGGAAAAGACACGATAAATGTAATAGAATAGTCCCAAGCCAGGGACGTATCTGATTCTTGACCTCAGGAGGATTTGCAAATTATAGTCTATAGCTTGAGGCCAGAGAAATTTTCATTCTTCCGATTGTTGTCTGCAGCTGGACTAGGTAACTTAAGGCAGGGAAGGCACAGCGTTCAGGCATTCAGCAAGGATTTACCAGAGGCTAGCTCAGCACCAGGCCTGGTGGTAGACACCCAGATACAACTGAATCAAGACACACTTTTCCCTTCACAGAGCTCACACACCAGTCAGGAAGGAAGAGGAGCAATACAGAAGTCTATAACATGTAAAGGACTAACAGTACTATGAGACTATGTGTGGAGGAATTGTGTGCCAACTCTGAGAAAGCACATGAGGGAGTGGCATTATAAATGGGTCGGGGGACATGCTCAAGGCCTGAAGATTTTTAAAAAGCTTAAAAAACTGGTCAGGCATGGAGGTGCATGCTTATAATCTCAGTCTTTGGGAAATTGAGGTTGAAGGATCATGAGTTCAATGCTAACTTGGTCTACAAAACAAGATTCTGTCCCAATTCCCCCCTCCCCCAAGCTCCAAAGAAATTTAAAAGGAAAGTTTCAACTTAGCTGAAACACACAGAATGAGTTGAAGGAGTTTGAGGCAATGGTAGAGAGTTAGCTGTACTGTGTGGTGAAGGGTTTCACACCTGTGTGGGAATCTGGACTTCATCATGAGGCCGTGGGAGGCAGCGGGGAGTGGCTCAGCACAGGTTGTTTTGTTTGCAATTAGCTGAAATCCAAGCTCAATTTGTTTAAGTAGAAAAGAGGATTTGGACGGGACCTGGAGTAACTCACAGAAACCAAGCACAGCTGGAGTTCCCAGGGACTGGTGCCCAGACAGCAAGGTCACAAGAACCAAATCAAAGAGCCAGCACCTTTGCCTGTCTCTGTACATCCCCATGCATCTCTTTCCTACCCCTCCCTCAGTCTCCCTTCATCTCCCTCCTGATCCCAGAGAGAGAGAGAGAGAGAGAGAGAGAGAGAGAGAGAACTAAATTACATCCTTCTAAACTGATTGGGGGTCTGACCTAATCAGGGCAGTGTCATTCTCCGAGACCAGAGTGAGGACGTTTGCATTAAGAAGATGAAGCAGCCCTGCTTACCACTATAATAACCTTAAATACCAGAATAGGAAGAGAGAAGACAGAACATAGCTAGTCAGTGAGCAGGCATGATGTGTCCATGTGCACACGGGTAGGCAGCATGGATGTATCTAAAAGCCTGAATAGAATTTACATGGATGCAGATGGGGGACTAGAAGACAGTTCCATGTTCTCACATTTCTTGGAGAGGTTAATAGATGCAGCTGTGCCTGTCTTCTGTGTACTTCTATGTAGAGCTCATTCTACAGGTGTTGAAGGGTCCCAGTACCTAAGGAGGCCTTGAACCATGAATTCAGAAGATCAGCCTTTCCCCTTGGCTGAAATATAGGGCAAGAATTGACCTACAATGGCCTGCTTTACTGACCTATAATACATTCATAGTTTGAAAGAGAAGTGAGGCAGAGGTCTTCTTGTCACAAAACAAAGAAATCTTGGCCTCTTATGTTTACAGTTTAGATCCCAGAATCTATCTTATCTTGGATTTTAAATGCAAAGCAATAGAAGCAGGTCCTTGAACAAACTGTGTAGGGCCCAGTGGGAGAGCAGATGAGATTCTCAAAGTTCCCAGACCAGCCATAGTCTTACTGACTTAGAACCTACAGGGGAACTGCAGCCATCTATTGTCTGGTGAACAAAGGGTTTCTGACACGCTTCATAACGTTGAGAGTCCGTGATAAAAGCCTGAGACAAGACCGATGCTGGCTGTAGACATGATGTGAGACCATCTAGAGAGACCTCCATAGTTCCCTCTGCCCTCCTCTCTTCTGGAAGCTTTCATGTTCCACCAGTGACTTTTTTTTTTTTAAGATCAAAAGTCTTCACAACCCGCAGAGATAAAATAGTGATGGGGAGACAATTTGTTAGCGTTGCTCATCTGACAATTCTCAGAACCTTCCAGCACATCAGATGTTATCCGAGACTCCTGGAGGCTCGAGTGCTAAGGACTGCCACTGGTTGTCAAAGCCAGCCTTTAAATTCTAGCAGGTAGGGGTAGGCATGGCACAGGAAGTGGGAACAGAGGGAAGTGTCCCTTGGCAGTGTACGAGGGATGGAGGAGCAAGCCCTGACAAAGTGGGAAGCAACGTGAGGCAGAAGAGATGTAGGGAAGGCACAGGAAGGAGAAGAGCCTCTGCTGGTTCCTTTGATTTGGCCTGAGAATACTGGCATACCAGTGTATCCATCTATTCTGCCTACTCATAGGGGTGACGCCATCTTCGATAGGGAGCTCTTCTCTCTTCCTAACACCCTTGATTTTCCATTTCTTTTCCTTCTCATCCTCTACCTTCTTTCCACCTCTTTGGCTGGGGACCCTTCGGATTTAGAACACAATACTAAGCGTGTGCTGAAGAGAATCTGATATGAAGGCACCGCAGAGAGGGACATGGGGACGGAATAAGGAACAGCCATGCCACAGACCCTCCTCAGGCTTATAGGTGACCATTCATTCCACAGTAATGCTTTGCTTTCATATGAATAACTGCATTCGGTATATAAACATTTTTTAATCCCACTGAGTTCGACTTATTACTTGATTTTCTAAATCAACTCAAGTCTATCTCCAAACTGGCAGTCATGGAGGTAAAGAGGGAGCTAGGAATTCAAATTCCTTACTTACAGTGGCTCCCCCACCCCACCCCACTGCTGCAGTCCCTAAATTGTTTGAGTGTCATCTGGAAGATTCAGGGAGATTGTTTACGTAATTTAGAGCCCAAGTCTGTCTTCCACAGAAGGTGGGCAACTCCATTGTTTCCCGAACACCAGCTGTTGGCAGAGATGAGGACTTTGTGCTCAGGGCTTTTCCCTAGGAGACATGCATCATACTCTTGCTGCTCTGAGAGACTGCTCCCCCAAAAGCTGCTAAAGAGGAGGAACATTTCCCCAAGGAAGCCTACTGACCCACTCCTATACACCCAACCTAGGAGCACTATTTGTTTGGTTTTTTGTTTGTTGTTTTCTCTTCATGGCCTTTGAGCAGGAAAAAGCCAATTCCTTCAAGTAAGGGGGACTTAGAGATAGTAATTCCCAAAACACAGGGGGAGGGTTATCTTTGGGCCACTCTGTCCCCTGTGCTGCAACCTTGACACCAGGGGTAAGAGCACACAAAAGTTTGGCCACTGTCTTAGAATATTAGAAAGGAAAAATTACATATAGAGAGAATTAGCATGTTGGTGTCTTAATAAATTAGCTTTCTGTCTGCAGTCCAAGGTAAAGTTGACCCTGCTGTACTAATGGGAGTTTTAACACTTTCTTCTTAGAGGTGACTTTTTTTTAAGGCTCTCATTTTCTCGGTTCACTTTGAAGCTGTAAATCTAACCCTGCCCAGAGGCACCTTTGTGGTAGGTTCAGTCAGCATAAGCTTGCTCAAGCAGTTTTGAACAAATTGCCCAAATGCTGTTTCATTTGTCTTGATTGTCAAAGGCTCCGCATAATGACAGAATGGTTGTGGATTGTGACCCTAACTTCATTTATGTGTAGGCTATGCAACCAAAACAAGCCTACTTTTCAACTCATAGGCATTTCAGCCCATACTGTAATAAACTCATCTTATGTTTCCACATAAATTATGGCCACCAAAGACTCTAGAACAATCTCTACTTGGCAGACTGTCTGTGCTGGAGGCAGAATAGCTTTTAAGTTGTAAAATCTCATCAGTAGACTTTTCCACACACAGGGGAGCCCCAGAAAACCTCTAGAAATGACGAGCTTGGGCAGAGCAGTGTCAAGAGGGACAACAGTGTTGCCCAGGTGATAAGCCACTAAGGTCAACAAAACACAGTACATCACTGGCTGTCTATTTAGAAAGCTCAGACTTCAGCAAGTATCCAATCTTATACTAGACAAGATGATAATAGTCCTTCTTGTCCCCAAAAAGTATGAGAAAAGGCTTTCCTGGCCCCAGTGCCTTCCTTCAGCACACGCTTATAACTAGGTTGGATGCCTCCTGCGTGTGTCATATACCCTCTGAGTCCTACCACATATTATTTTAAGCATTTTAATGTAGTCTGTCATCCCAAAAAAGGTCCCAAGTACCAAGAATATATAATTAGTCCTCATTAGGTAATTGTTAGTTGGATACGCAGAACAATGAACAACAAAAATCACCATAAAATAAAATGTGGTAAAGGTTACATGAGAATAACAAACAAGGAGTCTGCAATAGGACTCGTGGTGGTTTCACAAAAGAAGATTCAAAACAAGACGTGAAAACCAAGAGTTTTACAGGCAGAAGTAGGCCGGGAAGCTGTCTACCTCCACTGAATGGATTTCGTGGGGAGCAAAGGTGGGGTGAGGTCAGGAGACAGTGGAACAGCAGGGCAGGCTCTAGGTGTAGGGGAGTCTGGGGGGTGCAAGTAGAAAGTAGGTCAAGGCCCATCAGGCAGGTGCTGCCTCAAGAAGTTGTCTTTTCTTTTTTGTGGCTGGAGGACGGATACTCCTGAGGGATCCCTGAGCAGGTAATGTATACAGTGGAGACAACAGGCAGCAAAGGGAAGATGTTCTCCACAGGCATGCAGGAGCCTCATTCTGAGTAGTTTCATTACACAGGAGTCTGCTGAAATGGGCTTAATTTGGGGTGAAGCATACAGTCTTTAGTTTCGGCATTCACGTCCTATTACCTTGTAACGGGGTGTGGAAAAGCAACCTTGAGAGGATGGATGCTCTCCAGACACACTGCTTGGAGAATGAAGAAGTCATTGTTCTGGGACTTGGTTATTGAGTGCGTTGAACACTGGCAAGGAAAAACAGCTCCTCGGGTGGAGGATTGGGTAGAAGAGGCACGTAGCTCCGTAGCTCCTTAGGCAGATTCACATCTAGCAACTTATAGTTAATCTTCAGTATCTGCTCCTTCCTGAGACTCCTGGTGCCAGGACTGGTTGTTCTCTACGCAGATGGCTGTGTGTTGTAATGAGGAGGAGCGGCGGGCTGCTTGTCGTCCGGTCACCCGGCTAGCTTATGCCCGAAATAATTACATGGAAACTGTATTCATTTAATCACTGCNTCTGACCTGGCAGCTTCATGGTGGGTGGCTCTCTGCCTGCCTTCTTTCTCCCAGCATTCAATTCTCTCTTCCCCACCTATCTAAGTTTTGCCCTATCAAAAGGCCTAGGCAGTTTCTTCATTTGACCAATCAAAGCAACACATAGAAAGAAGACCCTCCTACACCAGCTGTGTGTGCCTTTCCTCAGATTATGAGGAAGGCAAATTGTATTTCTAGACGTCCTTGGGATAGGCAGGTGAGAAAGAAAGCTGACACTCTGTGTGGCAGATTTTCAGTAAAGTACAAACTCTGTTATACCTGGCTCTCAGAAATAACAGGAAGACAACACGAAGAAAATTGCTCTAGTGAGTTGCCTTGCATGTATCTGGGAGAGCATCCAGAAGTATGTGTATGTCTGTGTATGCTTACACACACACAAATACATACAACATATTTATTATACATATTCAGCATTCACCCAATAGTATCTGTCTGTGATATTTGAATTCAGAATGGCCCTGGAAGATTAGACTAGAGAAGCAATGACTTATTTTAACTTCAGTTATGGAAAAGGCAACAGCCAGGGAGAACTAACAGAATCTTGACCTTAGGACCAGAAGGGTGAGTCATAAACATTGACAGACACCCCAAAGCTGTAGTGCCACAGGTAAATTATATATATATATCTTGTCACACATTGTCCTTACTCATTGTCCTTCCATCCATCCATCCTTCCAGGTGGATAAAGGCACTTTTTCAACCTGGCAGGAAGCAATGATGAGGAACGTTATACACTTTTTAAAGGGCTTAGAGCTTGAGCATGTCTTTGTGTATTAATAGGAGTACCTTTTGTTGAGCATGGTGGCACACACCTCTAATCTCAGCATTTGGGAGGCAGAGGTGGGAAGCTCCGTGAGTTCTAGGCCAGCCTAGTTTACACAGTGAGACTGTATTTAAAAAACAAACAAAAAGTACAGGTGCTTTTTATTCAACTGTCTTTCTACTGATTTCTATTGCATGTCTGTCTCTCCTCCGAGTGCCTCTTACATAGATTCTTCTTGACAACTCTTTTATGACCAAGAGTCTCCCATGCTGCACACTCACAGTTAAATCCCAGCTCAGTTGAGTGTACGGTGGAATTAGATTCAGAATTACTGGATTCAGATTCAGCCCTACCATTGAGAAGCCGTAATTTCAAGGTTTGGAATGACATCATCAGATATTAGCTGGGTCTCTATTATCCCTCAGACATTGGACAAAAGCAATGCTGTACCCATTTTTAAAAAACAGTCTGGAATTCTTCCAGCGGCTTCTGCAGAATCTGAGGCTTACACCCTCAGGAATGTCTCTGTCTAGCCATTCTTATCTTTTTGTGACCCTTCTGTCCCATTCCCCCTGTGACACAGTACTAATACTACCTACGAAAAGGAATGTCCCTAGAAGTGACATTCTGTCATATTCTGACCCATTACTGTAGATTTTCAAGGGCCTACAGTGGGTTCCTCCTCATGGAGGAAGATCTTCCAGGACCTCGTATTTCCTGCCCTTCTGTCTCTCTCATGTTCTGTGCTCGGATGCCCACCCCACAAACCACTCCACAGCATCCCTCTTCCTTGTCAGAACAGTACCCCCTCCCCATAAGCCTTCAATGATTCAACCGACTTTTCAAGACAATTTTTTCCTTGAAAAGAGTATTCTGCAGTCTTAGAAAGAATTCTGATGAAGACACCCAAAGCAGGCTTTGAACTTATGAAGTTCCCATGCGCTTTGGTCCCTGCTGTGTCTTCTCCTCAATCACTTTGCTCCAAGCTCACAGGCTTTGACATGTTCTCCAAACCACAGAGACTATTCCTACATCAAAATCTTAACCCTGGGGCTTCATTCTCCTAGATCTTTGTTGTCTGGAATCTTGTCACCATCCATGTAACTGTGGTAAGAAATTAAGTGGAAGCCCAGGGATCGAACCCTTCACCCCTTGCAGCCAAGGAGACTGGACACGAGTCCAAAGACAGGAGAAAGCCACCGAGGACTACAGAGCAGGAGAATGATAAAAATCCGATTATATTTTTTTTTCAAGACTCACTATGCTGTTCATGAAGAAAGGATTGGGGCAAAGGGTAGGGCTAGCCCAGAAAAGGCCAGGAAGTAGGCAATTATGTTAGCAGTCCAGACATGAAATGTGCCCTGAACTGGGGTTGCTATAAAGAGAAATCACAGAATCAAAAGTTTAAAAAAAAAGAAAAAACAGGATATTCAAATGAATTGCTTCATTCATTCACTATTCTACTGAACACCAGTGAACAAAATGGACTCCCCCCACCAAAAAAGTCCCTGCCCTCTTGAAATTTATGCTCTAGATGAATGATGATCCAACTGGAGCTAAGACCTTGAAAAACCTAGTAGCGATGGAGCAGGGGGAATGGAGTTAAGGTGTAGGCAGTGATCCACACCATGTTTCAAGATGGCACGCACTTAGGAAAGTGAGATATAGTATTGGGAAGCCCAGAAATCCTTTAGAAGGGATTGGGACAAGGGCTCAATAAGCTTTAAACTTTTCTTAAAGGCAGTAAAAAGCTACTGATAAGTTTTGAGAAAACTTGATATAATTAAAAAAAACTGTTTAAGAAAATTGAAAAGAATAATTTTCAAATCACCCCAAATAAAGAATGCATGTGTCCTAATCATGGAAGGTCAGGGCCAAGAAGGACACGCTTGTCTTCAAGTCGATGTTCTTTTTATTTCATTAAACTAATAACTCTCCGTGTAATTTTCTTTAAAGTACAAATTTTAAACTAGTTGAATACCGCAGCCCAATAAAATGAAGCTTAATATGAAAACTTTTTACACAGGAGCTCTTCTATGTAGTAATTCTTCCTCATTAGCAGCCACGGAGCAAGCTTACAAAGGCTTTCCCTAATTAATAAGGGATTTCATCCCAGAAGTTATGTGGTTTTTCTGGGATCACGGAAAAGATGAACAGGAAAATAAGAAGTCTATGTACGGCCTGATTTGACCTGCCAGAAACCTGGCTTATTGGTTACCACACCTGCCAAACCCCACCATTATTAGTTCAGACAGGAGGCCCACACAGCATGAACACTTGGATCTCTCTCTCTCTCTCTCTCTCTCTCTCTCTCTCTCTCTCTCTCTCTC
>LOEQ01005771.1:147399-158358 GCA_001685075.1 Bramus lutescens | reverse complement strand
AGAGAGAGAGACAGAGAGAGACAGAGAGACAGAGACAGAGAGAGAGGAGAGAGACAGAGACAGAGGGAGAGAGGACCAGAGGGAGGGAGGGAGGGAAGGAAGGACAGAGGAAGGAAGGAAAGAGAGAAGGACGATGGGGCTGGAGAGATGGCTCAGTGGTTAAGAGCACTGGCTATTCTTCCAGAGATTCTGGGTTCACTTCCCAGCATCTACATGACAGTTCACACCTGTCTGTAACTCCAGTTCCAGGGAATCTGATATGATACCTTTACACCAATGCACATAAAATAAAGTAAAATAAATTATTTTTTAAAAGAAGGAAGGAAAGGGAAGGAAAGAAGAGTTCCTCACAGCTGGCAAGTACCTGCACCCACTGAGTCATCTAGCAGGTTCTAACCCATGTAGGTAAAGGGGCAGAGGTGAAGAGAGCTCCTCACTTGGTGAAGAGAGCTCTTCCTGAGACAGAGCAATGGGGAGACCATCTTCCCCATGTAAGGCCTCTTCCTAAAGATTTCTGAGTGTGTGCCTATCCTCAGTACAGTGGCCACTCAACATTTCATTCAGTGATCTACCCTCCCTCTCGGATCTGAGGAACCGGCCCTAAGTTTATCTCAGACCTCAGGCACCAGGGTCAGGAAGGAGGGAGGCATGCACACAACTGTGCAGAGCTGAGGTGAACGTCAAGGTCAAGCACGTGTCTGGGCGGAGCTAAGGTCTGGTGATCTGGTGCTAAATGTTTAACACCCCATTCTCCAGTAAGGCGTCAGAAAGCAGACAGATCCCACTAGCCTGCTCTTAGGATGGCTGGTCTCAAACCACCAATGTCAAGTCAACTGGGTCACGAAATCCTGAAAGCTTAACAACTTGTTCCCCAGAGCTGGTGTAAGAGCTCCTTGCCACCAAACCACTGATAAGTCTTCTTACATAGAAAAATAAAATGTTATCCTTCCCATAGGAATTTTTCCCAGGGACTGGAGAGAGAGAGTTCAATGGTTAAGAGCACTTGCTGCTCTTCCAAAGGACCCAGGCTTGATTTCCAGCACCTACACAAGGGTTGAGAGTGTGTGGCTCACAAACACCTGTAACTTCAGTTCCAGGGTATCCAATGCCCTCTTTTTGGCCTCTGTGGGCATCAGGCAGGCATGTGGTATGCATACATGCAAGCGAAACATCTTTATACACATAACAATAATTTGTAAATTTGTTTTAATTTTTTTTTCGCTTGTTTAAGAAGCAAGCTTAATTCCAGAAATCTTTAGAGGTGATGGTAAATCACCAAGTATGTTATGAGCACAAAAGTCTAAGATGGCAGCAGAAGCAAGATGGCATCAGGCTCTCTGTGAGGAAGGGCATGGGCAATGAGGGGACCCAGAGAAGGCAACAACACACTGTAAGCCATGTGAATGGGATGGCAAGGGCGTCAGCAAGCAGAGGCTAGCCAGACTCCATGGTGGAGCAGTAAAGGCTACAGGAAGTGACAAGGAATTAGAAGCAGAGGTGTCTGTGCTCCTGAACCCTAAGAAGTACCACAACCAACAGGGACAAACTTAGAGTTTGAGATCAGCGAGACCTGCTAGCTTTCAAATCCCTCTTGCAATGTGCTGGTTGCAAAATCTTGAGTGACTCATTCATTGGAGCAGCCTGCTTCTAGGGAACAGGAAATAACAGGGTTCCCTCCACCCCAGGACTCTGAAGTTTGCTGGGAAGGGCGGTGAAACAAGTGTGAGATGATTTTAGAGCCATTAAGTGTTTTACATGTCAAGTGCTGTTACCACTTTCTTCATGGCCACAGGGAATTGGAGTGCTGAAAGTTGTTGAGTCACTGTGGAGTGGGGAGGGCCGGAAATGGCAACCTTACCCCTGGAGGGAAGGGTCTGTGTTGATGGGAGCAAATCCTGGTACTTTTGATTCATACGCCATAACTTGCAGAAACCCGGAGGAGCCATGGTAGACTCCAGAGCAAGGTAATCACATTGCAAAGGTGCTGGTTAGGACCTGACGTGGGCCTCCTGCCTCGCAGGTGGCTATGACAGTCCCTACACATCAGGGTGCAAAACCTGGTAAAAAAAAAAAAAAATCCTTCAAATCAAGGCACAGTTATCAGCCTTGGGAGATCCATTACTTTCCTTCTTTCTCCGCATTTTTCCCTCTTCTTCTACCTCCTTCCTCCCCTCTTTCTCCTCTTCTCCTTCTTCCTCCCCTTTTCCCTCAAAGAACCATGCACCATTAATAATTTTACCCTGATCCTTCAAGTGAACTCATTCTAGGATATGTCAAAGTCAAATGAGAAATGGTCCGGCACAAAGTCTTACTTCAAAGAACAAAGGGGAAGCTTGATGTGGTAGCACCTGTCATAGTCCCAGGCCCTTGGGGGTCTGCGGCAGGTGAATTACTTGAGTTCAGGAGCCCAAAGCCAACCTGAGCAACAAAGTGAGACTTGCAAATACAGAGTCAATAAGAATACAGAACGTCATTAGAAAGCCAGGCATGGGGGGGGGGTGCATTGAGACAAGAAGGTTGGGACTTTAAGGCCAGCTTGGTCTACACAGTGAACTTTGAGCCTAGTCTGGGACACATAGGGAAACCTTGTCTCCAAAGAAGCAGAGAAAGGAGGGAGAGAGAGGTGGAGAGAGGAGGAAGGGAGTGGTTTCCTTGGACAAATGTCTGAGAGAATAGAAAACTCTTCAGAAAGAGGTATCACCACCACCCATTGGGAGGATGAATTCTTAAGGGAATTTGTGATGTTGTTGGCTTTGTTTTCCACAGAGAGAATCTCTCTAAGGAATTAAAACTAGGGAGCAGGGGAAGGGAAGCGCTAAGCATATAAGCACACACCTTTAATCTCAGCACTCAAGAGGCAGAGGCAGGCAAATTTCTGAGTTTGAGGTCAACCTGGTCTGCATAGTGAGCCAGATTTACCTAGCAAAACCCTGTCTAAAAAGAAAAAGAAAAGTGATTAATTAGTTAAAAGAAAAATTTAAGAAGACAAGACTGAAAATACACAACCAAAGAGCAAGAATAGGAAAGCTAGGGGACAAGAGAATTGTGTCATAAGAGCCAAGAGGGTGAGGACATTTGACCTGGAGACCAGGTGCCCAGGACAGGGGTGGAAACACCGTCTTGGGGATTGGGCTGCAAGCAGAAGCAAACTTTCCCTTAACCTTTCGTGTGTGGGGGCAAAGACAGACTGGCTGCTGTGCTATTAATAGGCAGTAATTCTGTACCTTCTTCTGTGTAATTTTTTTTCTTTTCATAGTGGTGTGCTGGATAATTCAGGAGGCAAAATACTTGTTCGGAAAGTTGCTGGGCAGTCCGGGTACAAAGGAAGCTATGCTCATGGCGTTCAGTCTTTATCGCTGCCCAGATGGAGAGAATCCTTCATCATCTCAGGTATGGTCCCACCCTGAAGACAGGATACAGGCATCTGAGGTGGCACCAGGATGAAATGCAGTCTTTCAGCTGCTTTTTAGTTTTTGCTTATAGCCCACCTCATTTCAGAAATATAGGAGACATTCGTTTTACAAACAAGAATTATGAAATAATTAGGTAATTATACTTACATGATAAGTCACAGCAAAGTCAAACCTGGAAATAATGCACCAGTTGCTCATCTTAGTTGTGTCATAGCTGTCCACAAATCCAATCCCACTTCACAAAAAGTGAATCACATTTATTAAGTTGGGTTATTTAAAGAAAAAAAAAACTAGTCCCCCATATCTAGAACATTCTTCCTTGAGCTCTCCGGGAGATGGAGAGGTGGCAGCACGGGAGAGAAAGAATGGGTCACAATTTTATTTTAGATTATTTTGAGTTTTCGTTCAATTCATTGCTTTGTTATTCAGCTCAACTTTCTAGCGTCATGGAAGTCTTACAGATAATAAATTCTGACTCTCTCTCTTCCTCTTAAAACTCCTGGAGTGTAGCTTCATAGTGAAAAGGCAGCCAGTTCTCTCCAAGCCATTATGAACGGCTTCTCCTATCTTTGTTATTCCTTCAGTACGGTCTTTTATTTTGAAAATAAACTAACGGAAAACCGAAAGGTAATGCAATGACTGCCCATCTTTCTTTCACCCAGATTCCTTAATTGTTAACATTTTTGTTTTGCCTACTTGCATATCTACCATTTAAAGATAACTTTTTTGGGAAATGTTGTGAGTGTCCTTGACATTTTATCTGTAAGTACAGCTCCACGGGCTCCACGGCTCCATGTGTGAGTCTCTAGGAGTGCAAACGCTTTCTGAGCAACTATCGCAGTACCACATCTGCAAACGAACATTGATGCACCACTATCTGGCGAAGAGTTCTTATTCACGTGCTCAAAATCATCCTCAGAATAATTTATTCCCTTTTTGTGATCTGTAACATGATCAAAGATTAGACCTAGCATTTAGTTGTCAAATCTCTTTGGTCTCTTTTAATTTCCCCACCCATGTCATATCTTGTCATCATGAATAATAAAGGCATCTATGAAGTCTAGACCAGTTGTCTAGGAGTATGTCCTACAGGATGGACTCAAAATGGGACCAGCTGCTTTTTTGTCTTTGTTTTTGTTTTGGTTTGGTTTTTGTGATTGGATTCAATTTCAATAGACATTTCTAATGATGTTGTTTATGTATATGAGTGTTTTGCCTACATGCATATATGTGCACCATGTGTGTGCCTGCTGCCCACAGAGGCCAGAAGAGAATATCAGAACCCTTGGTAATGGAGTTACAGATAGTTATGAGCCATTATGTGGGTACTGAGAACAGAACCCAGATCCTCTGCGAGAGCAACAAGAGCTCTTAACCACTGAGCCATCACTCCAGCCCCCCAAATATTTTGAAAAGGATAGGTTATATCATCAAATCTTCATGATGTCACAGTACAATGGCCATATCAAAGAGTTATACTGCCAGTTTCTTTCATTGTCACTGATACCAAATTTGATTGCTTGCCTAGCATAACATACTTCTCCAGGGCCATGATGTGTGTAATTAGTTAGCAAGCAGGGTGATACTTCAAGAGCTTGAGGAACTTATTCCCCAGTAATGTTTACTCAGCAGTTTTTACACTCCTTGCCCATCCTGGCTTCATAATTAAGACATTAGTCAGTGGTTCTCCAGTATCCCCTCGGGGTACCATAATATACAAGCTGCTCAAGCGCCGTCTGTACAAAGGTCTGCACATAACCTATGGCCATCTCTTCCGTCGCTGCGCCGGCTCCGGATTCCTTCCGTATCTAACAATGTGATTGCTGTGTACGCAGCTAGTCCACTCTATTGTTTAGGAAAGGATGACAGAAAAACAACCACCTGCTGTTCAGCACAGCTGCAAATTGTTTCCAAGTATTTTAATTGCAGATTAAATTCAGATGCTACGCAAACAGGGCAGACTGTAGCTGCAGAATTACGATGTTTCCTAGTTGGGTCATTCCTTCCACAGAAGTGTTCCCCTTAAACCCCCTGCACTGCTGTGTTTAATGCAGGCTACGAACTCACTCTTTCTCTTTTAAGCATAATATGTTATTATCCACCACACCCAACAAACCTTCATTATATTGTTGTGTCTCACATCCCCTGAGATTGGCCAGTAAAAGCTGCTCGTTCTGGTGCCCTGTCACATCTGATTTGGAGCAGAGAATAACATCCCATGCTCACTTTACCCTCTCTTTGCACAAGATCCGGCCTCCTTGTTTTCTCTAAGGAAGTTACATAGAATTTAAACCTAGATTCTAATTCAAAGCTGCCTGGCCTCCAGAAAGATTGGATGTGATGGTATTATCCTAAGGAGAAATTCTCCATGGAAAGAGAAATGTCTCATTATACCATGGCTCTTCCAGACCAAGTGGTTTTCTGATCCCCATTAGGCATCCCAGGTCCCAGCCCTTATTTCCTCCATCCATCAGAATTGTGACAAAAGAAAAAACAGATCTTTTAGGATTCTCCTCCAAATGGGCAACCCCTGTTTCCCTGAGCCTGTTAAGTTACACAGATGAGCCTGGTTTCTTTATCAAATCATGGAAGGCTGTCAGCTACAGAGTAAGTTATAACTAAGAACTCAGGGCAGAGACCAAATGACAGTGTCACTGCCTAGTTGAGAAGAGAGAACTATAACCTCCACAGAGGAATGCACCAAGCAACTCCCGCCTAAGTGAGAGAATTCAGGCTAACAATTCAGCCTTCTGTCCAGGACATTCCTAGAAAGGAGAAGCACTGAGTGTTATGGATGTTTGTGGTGGCTGTTGTTGGCTTTTTTTTTCCCTCAATAAAATCAGTTTAACAAGTTTATTCCGTATAAATCTCATCTTCCATCTCCCTCATTCTACCTTGTGACATTTAACAGAAAATGACTGTGGCCAAAGATAATAAGCGTGTGTGCTTATACAGTGACTAGGAGACCTCTTCAAAAAAGATGTTCGGGAGGTCACTGTCTTGTCATGCTGTTGCTAAGGACACCCTGTGAATCGCAAGTTCACGGCTGGTCATGGCAGAGCCCTCTTCAGAAGGCTCAGGTGTGACCTTTCTCTGGATTTTTATTTTTAATTTTTGTAGGTCATTGTGCTTCTTTAATTAATTTGCCTTGGGGATCTGGGAGCTGTTGGGGAGAGATAGGGTGTGTGGTTTGGGTCCTCATAATCCCTGGACAGTGCCAGCTTGCGCAAGGCCAGCATAGGTCCCCTAACAACTGCGCTTGGTAGGTACTTTGATCCACATTTCAGACAGCTGAGCCCATGCTCTCTTGCCTTCTGAACAGAAACACTAAGAACAACCCAGTTTTAATCATAAGCAGAAGAGTAAGAGGGTAGAGGCCTCTCTCTACCTAGGCCTCTCTATGTGTGAACTCATTGTGGCCCATAGCCAGGAGGCCCTCAGGAGGTCTGAAGCAGCCTCAACCAGGGTCTTCTCAGAGCAGGCCCGGACATGGCTGAGGGCTTGGAAATGACCCCTTCTGCTCCCGGGCAGTTTTAATATGATGAAGTAAGAGGCACCTGTAATCCAGATTGTTTGCCTTTGAGTGGAACTTACAGGTAACGTCTGAATAAAGTTTTGCATCTTTGTGGGCATATGCGGCTCCCAACACTTTGGAATTTCATTTTTCAATGCATCCCTGTAACTTTTTAGAGGTTGTGTCATTATTTATATTTTCTCAATAAAAAAAAATAGAGTCTTGAAGATTATAGCAGCTAATTAAAAGTAAAAATAAGGGCTGGGGTATGGTTCAGTGGTAGAACATTTACCAAAGCGCACGAAGGGCCCTGGGTTTGATCCCCAGGATCATAAAAATAAAAATGATATGAAAAAGTAAAATACAAATAGAAAGCCAGTTTTTCTTAGTCTCAGGCACTTTCTGAGACCTCACCGTTCTTGGGTCAATAGGATGCTTGGCACATTCTTGGGTCATTAGTGTTTTGACCTACTTCACTCCACTCCCCATAATGACATCGCCCCTTACCACTGAGAGATTAATGCTTTTATATAAATATGATAGCAAGTGCCCACCCCCACCCCCCACTGAAGACAATGATATGTAGCAAGGCCCTAAACATTAAGATATCCCACCCGCACGGGGCTAGAGAGCCCTTAACGCTCTTGCAAAGAACTGGCATTTGGTTCCCCACACCTACGCTGAAGGCTTCATAAATGCCTATGGTGGCTACAGTTCCAGGAGATCCAAAACCTTTTTCATGCCTCAGCATGCACATGTACATGTGCGTGCGCGCGCACACACACAAATAAAATAAATCTTCAAAGGTATTTCCTCATGTCATAACTACATGAGACACTGCTTATGGCCTGGGACCTTAACAGCTATGCGGAGACAAATGAACTTGTAAGGGGTCAGGGGGAGACTGTCTGAATTCTGTTGGCATTTTCCATTTAATTGTAGAACAGAGCCCGCTGTCCGGCATCTCTTGGAAATGAGATGACTCCACAGGAAATTGGCTTCTGGGGCCATTTCAGTCGTCCCAGGCTTGATGACTGCTTACTTCTCTACCAGCTCATTGCTGGTTCTGATGGTTCAGTTCCTTTCCTTTCCTGCTTCTATTGTGTCCTTGTTAGACAAGACTGCTCCTTCTCCTTGCCTTGCACCTGGCGTCTCTCCCCAAGTGGCCACCAATGGTTGCTGTCAAGGAGGGCCCATATACAGCTGCTCTCGGGTGTCCGTGATGCCCAGGAATTCAATGGGTCCCCCCGGGTCTGTGAAAGCAAGAGGCAACCATCCATCCGCAGAAGGTCAGTCCAAGACCTGAAAGAAGACTGTGTGGAATGTCTCACATCCATCTCCTGTTGCAATTGAACATCCAAAGCCCTGTGGATGAAAAACATGTTAGCTTACATGTCACATCTTCGGGAACAAAATAAGAAGTTGCTAATGTTAAGCAGCTCTGAGTCAAGGAGATTTTATGACTTCCATTCTGTTATTAAAACAAATGCTCTATGGGAAAACAAAATGCCATTTGACTTTCCTTTTGGAATCAACAACTTGGTGCAAGGGCGACAGATGCTGCTGAGCTTAAGAGAGACAAATTGGAAAGAGATAATCCATTTATTGGCAAGGAAAGATCTAGAAACCAGCCCCAGAAATAAATTTCTCTTTCCTTTCTTTTGCAGAGAGTAAACCCCAAAAGGGTGTAACCTACCCGTCGACTCTTACATATTCATCATCCAAAGCCCCAGCTGGCAAAGCAGGCAAGTGGTCACGTGTTGTTTCATCCACGCTGCCTGAGTGCATGAATGTGCCGTGATGTGCTTTAGGAGATGGTGTGGGAATTACCATCTTACCCTGTCAAGCCCCGCTAACCCTGGAGATGCTTTCACCAATGCCAGGAACCTGGCACCAAAACCAACGAGACCAGAGAGCTGTGGTTTGGGAGTGAGGAGTTTTTGTTATTTTCACGGCTGGAGTGTGTCTCTTTATCTGTGTCACTTTCATTCAGAATGACTGTCCTGGATGTCATTACTGTTACTTTAGATGATGATATGACCTATGCCGAGAAATGTTTCCTGGCCATTGAAAGGGAAGAGGCTGCCTCTGCTTGAATATTAAGCAAAGGGAAGAAGAGAGAATGATGGGACCCGCTCACTAGCAGCAAGCAAACAGAGGTGGATCTGAATCAGGACACAGGGCACTTCTGCGGGGCTCACCTGAGCCAGCCTCCACAGGAATGGCAGAAACTAAGGAATCCCTTTCCCGGGTTTCTGCACTAAATCAGACCCGCGCCCTCCTTGGTGCTGGCGTGGTGGGAGGCACTTGGACTTCTCACTTAGGCAGGGGCTTTCTCACAGGATCTGGCATTCCAGAAAGAAGGCGGGTGAATGGATCTGGCTCATTCTACTGGTGGATGTAGGGAGGACATGGCTCTGGAATTTTAAGAGCTAGCATTTCTTGAATATTTGCTGTGCGCAAGGCACTGTGACAAGGCCTTTCCTTGGTTGTTTTTAGTCAGCCTGCGTTGCTGCCCATATGCCCTGTTCTTAGCCCTTAATGTACAGTTTGTAGAAAACACAGCTCTGAAGAGCTGGGTTGATTTTCATTGACCAACAGTAAGGAATTAGCAAAGTTGGGAGTCAAACTCACAGATAGTCTGGCTCCAAACACCTCTCTCTCAATCACTGTGCTAGATCTTCTCCTGCTATCCTCCACGGGTACAGACTCCTGGTCTGAGGAGCCTTCGCAGACACATTGGGAGTTGCTTGCCTTTCATCTTGTCACCGCCTCTCCTATACCTTCTGTGTGACCTTTTAGTCGCTGAAGCAATCAAGACGCATCTGAGTTGCAAGAACACAGCCGTCCCTGTTCACCACGGTGGGGTGATACCTTAAGGAGGGGATCTGAGATATGTCCTGTCTTCCTCTGGTGAGGACACAGGAAGGAGAGTGGCAGGAACCTCCTAATAGTTTCTGTTTCATCTGAGTCTGCAGTCTCTGCAATCTGGTGATTTCCAAAGAGGTGAAGTGTGTGATAACTGGGTTCTGTTTTATCTAGTCTACTCTTGTCCGGTCCCTACCCTTTTCCTCCATTACTAACATACCATCCCAGGAACTCGCAGCCCCTGCGCTCAGAACTCTGGGCTTCTCTGTAGACTGCCCTGGGGCCTGAGTTGCTCCTTAGTGAGGTCACCTTCCTTTCCCCTCTCATTTGGCCTGGAGCTGTTGAAGGCCTTTGGCCAGGGAGTGCTAATGGCACTGATAACCTTAGAGATCTCAAGGGTAGAGAGAGTTGCCAGTGCCAAGTAACGCCCGGCCTGTGCAGTACAAATGCCAAGACCTTCTCTCCTTATACTCTGTGCTTCTAGCCTCCCAGAATACTCCCCTAGTGTCTCTGCAAAGCTCTCCAAGGGGTCCAGGGTGTGCGTGTGAAGATTCTGCCTCAGAAAGACTGGCAGGACATGGGCAAGCTTCCTCCACCAGCAGCTTCTTCTTTAGGCTTGGAGAGGCATCAGGAAGGAAGGAAGGAACTCTCACCTAAAGACCCCGGTCCTTGCCCTTACTGCTGGGAGACTTGGGTCTAATGACCAGGCAGATTAACCTGGAATGGTCACAGGTGTGAGAAGCTCAGGGGCGAATATTTTGTTAAAGAAAGGAATATTCAGGTCCTTCCGGCTTCAGCCCTCAGTCATAACCTGAAAAAAAACGGGAAGGGCCTCCACACAACAGGCATCTGGTGCTCGTAGCTATCAGCTAAGTCCTCTCTCTGAGCCAGAGCCCTGAGTTACAACAGCCTGAGGCAGAAAGCGCCCCTATCTTCCCCCTGCTTCAGATAAAGCTGACCAAAGAAGGGTTTAGCAATTTCCCCAAGGCTATGATAGTAACTGGGTCCTTCGTGGCTGAGGGATTGCATCATCCTAAAGCAGGAAACAGTTGTGGCAGAGCGCAGGAGGAAGGTTCAGGTAAGCCTTGGAGTTTAGGAATCCTTTAGAGCTCAAAGCCCCAGGCAGCAGAGGTCTGTCCAAAGCTCCCCTTAGCTACACCAGCC
>LOEQ01005771.1:105839-116132 GCA_001685075.1 Bramus lutescens | reverse complement strand
GGACAGTTACCCATGGAGGGCAGCAGAGGGTGTCAGATCCTCATGGAGCTGGAGTTATGGATGGTTATGAGCTGCGGGGCATGAATGCTGGAACTGAACTTAGGACCTCTGCAAGATCAATACACACTCTCAACCGCTGAGACATATCTACAGTTCCCGTTATGCAGACTTATTTATTCTCCTCCTTTCCTTGCCTTTGGAGGCCTTGTTGAGGATAGTCTGGAATTTTAAATTATTCACTAAGACGCTGCTACGTGAAGAATGATCCACAACATCATAGGACAGTTCTCAACCTGTGGGTCACATATCAGATATTTGCATTACAACTCATAACAGTAGCAAAATTACAGCTATGAAGTAGAAACAAAATAATTTTACGATTGAGGGTCACCACCACATGATGAACCAGAGTAAAGGGTCACAGCATTAGAAAGGTTGAGAACCACTGACCTAGGAGGTTAGAAATACATGACCTCAGACTTTATGCTGGTTTTCCAGCAGCAAATCTACATTTTTAACATGACTCAATATGATAAGAGCTTGTTTTAGCTGCCTAAACATCCCACCTCTCACTGAGAGAGGCCCCCAAGTGTGGTTACAGATTAACATCTGTTGTGCCAGTTGCTTCTGTAGGGACTCGGGGGTCATTAGTTGGAATGTCCCATTTCCTCCAGCAGGAAGTGGTTGAGACAGGTCTATTTGCTACTCTTTGGGAAATACTGCTATTAATTACATAAAAACTCATCTAAAAGCTCAATTCTGGAAGACCCTGTTTCCCCTTTTCTGCTGCTAGGAAATTAAAAGACCAGTGACCACTTGTAAGGTTTGTTGCACAAAGTCCCTCAGCAGGTTGGCCCAGGCCTCTTCCAGTCAGGCTGGCAGTAGCTGCTCCAGTGAAGCTCAGAGCTGTTGAGAGGTTGGAGCCAGAATAATTTTCAATATGAGCCCTCAAGGGGCAAGTCTGCCACGTCCCCTGCAGCCATGAGCGTGTTCACTAGGACCTCTTCCTGATCTCTTGGCATGCTTCATTTCAGTGGCCAAGTACGCACCATGCCCATTTCAGCCCACAATGAAAATTAAATGGCTAAATATAGATTATTTTATAGTAAACTTCAGACACCGCCTGATTAGAGAAAACCATTTTCAAATATTCTTGCTGGAAGAAATGTAAGTAGCTAATATTTCTCTACTGGCATCACATTGTTTTGAGAGGCTCATCCATTTGTTGAAAGTATTGGGAGGTAGACCAGTAGACTCTGGGACACCAACAGAACAGTAGGGTTAGGACATTAGCTGAAATCCTCCAAACTCCAGGGCTTCCTAAATCTCCTTGAGAAGGAATCAATAGATTCTTTATTTTAGGAACTCCCAGGCCAATGTTTGATTTTCTTCTGGAAGACATCAAGTA
Organism: Bramus lutescens; assembly: GCA_001685075.1. Classification (NCBI taxonomy): domain Eukaryota; kingdom Metazoa; phylum Chordata; class Mammalia; order Rodentia; family Cricetidae; genus Bramus; species Bramus lutescens. The sequence goes on along the minus strand of LOEQ01005771.1, from coordinate 114,724 downwards.
ACCAACATGGTTTAACAAAAGCCCCTAGTGAGTTTTACCACCCAGGAGATGTGGGCATTATGTTATAACAATCTTACCTGCCCCTGACCCAAATCCTTCAAAGAAACCACCTCTTCTCACCTCTAACGGGTGTTCTTGCTCCCAAAACCCTCTCCCAGAAGCCATTTGCAGGCATGCAAATTAACCCCTTCTATGTACAGCAATCTTGCTAGCTCTGAGTCATTCACTTTGCATAAAGCCTAGTTCTTCTTCCAAATGTAGAACGATTATGTTTTGCCCTTAAAGTACAAACTTTATTATTTTACTCTCATTTTCAAAGTAAATCTCTAATCTTCTGAGACAGAAAATGTAGCTTCACTTGATGAGAACTTATAATAAAATTAAAAATTCAAAGATTGCCTACACGAAACTATTAGGGGCATTATCTTTTAAACTTTATTTAAATGGATTCTGTCTGCTCCTGTTTTCTGTTTCTATAACAAAGTACCTGATGGTTGTTAACTTATAAGGAAGATAATTTTATTTAGCTCACATTTACAGGGGTTTGAATGCATCACTAGCTTTTGCCTAACTTCAACGTGCGGCTCATAGAGGGTGTTAACCCAGGGCAGGAGTTGCAGAAAGGATAGTGATGACAGATGCTAAAAAGAAATCCCATGCTAGCTCAGAACTGAGTATAATAAATGGTTATTTATTTAGGGGTAGACTCGCAGATCACAGTCCTCTGCTGGAACGGGGAACAGCAACTGAATCCAGCAGCCAGGAAGAGAGAGCGTGCACTTTTACTACAGCATTTATAGTATAAGAGGCCACACCCAAGTGGGCAGGTAACTTAAAGGCTACTGGCTGAAGGATTTCCTGCAGCAGGAGGGCAGGGGTACAAATGAGACAAATTTCGAAGAACTTTGGGGAGCTGTCAGGATCCTTGTAACAACCCATTCTTATGGGAAATGGTCCAGTCCCTAAAGGCCTGCGTTAATTCCTTCCAGAGATGCTTCTCTCATCACTTAGTTATCCTCTACTAGGATCAAGTCGGCCATCTACCTATCTTGAAGAATCTGACATGTCAACACCATCACTCTGAAGACCATGCCCCCAACACATTAACTACTCCAGAAAAGCAGTATCGAAACCCTGGTAGCCCAGTCTGAAGAATAACCGGGTGACTGTGTCAGGCAGACAACCCATGCACCCTGGAAAAGAATAAATACACCCACACCCTCATATGCACTGTCCTAAGAGTAGCCATAGCTTACGGGTTAACAAGACAGCCCTTCCCCTAATGCACTCAGAATGAAATTTCGTAAGCATATTTTTGTTTACCATGTACTAAACTTGTCTGCCCTGTGCCATTGGAAAATATTATTCATGTAAGTTTCATCTAAGTGATTAGTTTACATTTTTCTGGGAAACCCTTAGTGGACGAGTTCCATGCCTTTGCCCATAATCATAATTATCAGTTATTCAGCCGTTGGGAAGGGTTTCAGAGGTCCCCAGTCCAGCCTTTTAATCCACTAAAGTAACAAATGTATGTAATAGAGTTTCTCCTCTTCAGGACTCCACAGTCTAGTTAACGAGGCAATATTTTTAAAGAAATGGCATTAAATAAAATGAAAAGCGCCTTTTATCAAGTGTATGACTGGCTGGACTACATGCCTCTGAAGATGCATTTGCGTATGATGTGTATATGTATGACGGAATGCGGCAGGTGGAGGGTGGGTTTGGCACAATATTGAGGAGAAGTCAAGGCAAGAATTCAGGGAGAGAGAATAGATGAATGAACGCCTCCTACTCAGTTAACCTTCCCTACTCTTACACGGTCCAGAGCTCCAAATCGGGGAATGGTGCCATCCACTTTTAGGCTGTGCCTTCCCTCACCAATTAAAGCTGCCAGAATAATCCCAAAGAGACATGCTCATAGCCAAGATGATCTAGACAGTCCTTCACCGAGGTTCTCTTTCCAGGTTGTCCTAGCTTGTACCAAGTCAACAATTAGAGCAGTCATAGTACTGTATAGCAGTGTGACTCCACCACAGAGGAGAAAAACAACAGGTTCGTGCATTGCTATGAGACCAAAAGTCAAAGAAATTTAAGTCACATCACAGACCCATGAGAAAACGTTCCACATTTTTAGCTACTTTAGTGTGGCATTCTAGTGTCACACTTGCTTCAAAGGCATGCCCCCAGTAGCCTAGCTCCTCCCACCTCACATTTTCACTACCTCCTCATAACACCATGTTGGGGGGGTGACACTACTTGTTTGTCCCGGCTGCCCAGAACCAAAATAATCACAAAGAAACTATATTATTTAAACATATATGTATATAAATATACACTGCTTGGCCCCTTACCTCTGCTTCTTATTGTCTAACTCTTACATCTTAATTTAACCCATTTCTATTAATCTGTGTATCGCCACGTAGCTGTGGCTTACTGGGTAAAATTTGGGGCGTCTGTCTTCAGCAGGGCTACATAGCTTCTCCCTAACTCCTTCTTCTTTCTCCCAGCATTCACAAATCAAAAGGGACGGATCGATTCAAGACGGGATAGTTGTCCCCAAGGCAGTTAATTAACCAATTGTATTCACAGCATACAGAGGGAAATCCCACACCAACACCATGAATGAGAGTCAATCTCAACACAGGAACCTTTGAGAGACAGTCCAGATCCAAACAGAATCTTAGTCATTCAGTAAAAAGATCAAAGGCCAAAGCTGGGAATAGAAAGGATGGAAAGGAGCCAGGCCCTGGTGGTGCACTCCTTTAATCCCAGCACTTGGGAGGCAGAGGCAGGCAGATCTCTGTGAGTTCAAGGCCAGCCTAGTCTATGAGAGCTAGTTCTGGGACACCTAGGGCTGTTATACAGAGACACTCCCACACCCAAAAAATAACCCAAAAAACAAAAAGGATGGAAAGAGCCAGGAGACAGGTAGGAGATGGGTCTGTATGGGTGTAGCATTTGGCATTTTTCTTAGCCTGATAAAACTGCTCATCTTTGAGAAAAAGATCTCACAGTTCTAGGGTTCAAGGGCAGGGCACCAGCATCAACTCAGGTCTGCTGGATCTCTTGGAAGGCTGCAAAAGTACATGCCAGTGGGACATCACATTGCCAGTCAGCATGCCAGAGAGCAGTTTAGCCTCACGCTTGTGATGACTCACAGGCGCTCAAGGCTCCCACCATTGTCACCTCCATCGCTTCCCAGTGCTGCTCCCCCAGTGACCTCAGCTCTCTTACCACTTCCACTCCCAGGGACTAAACTCCCAACACGTGGACTCAAAACAATATCCAAATCAAAGCAAGGGACTTGATTCACTCACTAATTCGTTCATTCATTCTCCATTCATTCTTGATGCTGAGGATTGAACCCAGAACCTAAACACATGCTAACCAGTCATGAGCTAACACATGCTAACCAGGCACTAGCTAACACATGCTGCCCAAGCACGAGCTAACACATGCTAACCAGGCATGAGCTAACTTTGATGCTGTGGCTCGAACCCCAAGTCTTGCACCTGCTAAGCACATTCTTTGCCACTGTTCTACATCCAGAGCCCCTTAGGATGTTTCTGAACAGCACAGTCTTCCAGGCCAAAAAGAAAGAGCCCTCTGGCAGATGCTACTGCTGGCACTGCCGCAGCTAATAAAATTTCATAATAGAATCAAGAATAANGCAGCTAACAGAATTTCATAATAGAATCAAGAATAAAGTTAAGGCCAGCAGAACTGCTGGGATGTGAGGAATGGGGACACGGGGGCGGGGGGTTGTGAATAAGTACAGGGCTTGAGGTCAGTGGCTGGAGGCAAAAACAGCCCTTCCTGGACGACTGTGAAGACAGAGGGCCCTTCAGGCTTCTGTCACCGGCCACTTAGATAAGCACACTTTCTGGGCATAGCTGAGATCAGCCTGAGCCGTGGAGGAAGGCTGGGAATAGGGAAGGTAAAGGGGTGGGAGAGGAGAGGATGCTTCCAGTCTGAAGTCCTAATGGCCTTCCCTGTGGGCCACACCGGTGTTTCAAGGACAAGCTAAGAACGCACTTCCAGGCACTTTGCCCAAGCAGCTGCTCAGTGCTGGGCTTCTGTTGTTTGTGGAAAGGTTTATTGTTTGTTTGTTTGTTTGTTGTGTATACAGTGTTCTGCCTACAAGTATGCTTGCAGGCCAGATGAGGGCACCAGATCTCATTACAGATGGTTGTGAGCCAGTTTGTGGTTACTGGGAATTGAACTCAGGACCTCTGGAAGAGTAGGCAGTGCTTTTAACCGCTGAGCCATCTCTCTAGCCCCATGGAAAGGCTCTTTAAAAGATTCCCCACCTCGTTAGGACTTGGTCCCACAGCCCACACCAGTTCTGTAAGTACAGGCTCCCCTGTTCAAAAACTAAGAGTTTCAAGACGACAGCATCCTTGAGCCAAGCGAGGGCTCCTTTGAAGCATGCAGCCTTGTGTGGCTGCACAGGATGTGCCGTCCTGGGGCTCTGCCCTGCCTGTGGTTGAGTGTCAGTGCCGCCACGGAGATGAACTCACCTCACATCCTTGCTGCACCATGACTGAGGGTGCACACACCTGGAAGAAACTTCACCCTTCTGGCACTCCTCCACACCCCCTGCTTGACAGTTTCAAGCCTGCTCTCATCGTGCTCCCACACGTGCATGCTTGTCTCTAGAGAAGGGTCCCAATTCCATCTCCTTGCTCCTTCCGGCTCCAGCTGTCTTGAGATGGCATTAACCTGATGAGATTTCAGTCATATCACCTACTCGTAGGAGTCACAAGATGAAACAGATACAATGGTCTTCCTGGCACCACTCCTCCTAATTGGTTTCAGCATTGGGGGCACCTAGGGCATGGCTAGCAGGTCTCTGGTCACCCATGGAGGGTCTAGCATCTGACACGCTTATTACAGAGGATCTAGGCAATCTGGAGACACTGAGAGCTCACTGCTACCTACCTGTGGTGGAACCCCACTGGACTACAGTAGCAATGTGATTGTTGTGTTATAGGGTTGCGCATTGTATGTTATGATGATGCTTTTACCTCTGAGGAAGCTGAACCCCCAGCCCAAAATTAATTGCTTCCTCAAGAACACACAGCTAGACTGACAGATTTTGTGAATGGAGAAATCATTGTCTTGAGTTGTATACTCCCTAATGACCCCACCAGGCTCATAGACATTTCAATCCAATGGTCACACAGTGGCCCTCGTTAAGCCAAAAAGCATCACAAAACCAAACCAAAAGTCATAAATCTGGGAGATGAACTAGTAAAGATCAGACAGGGGATGTGGGCAGAAGCAAGAGGGATAGGAGGAACATAAGAGGGGGCAGATGAAGATAGATGGTCAGAATACATTATGTACACATACACATGGAAGATGGTTCAAAGGAAATCAATAAAAGAAAAGGAAATTCATTACTGAGGAGATAAACTGAAGAGAACGTTCCTCTGTGCTCTGAGAAGAAACAAAAAGATAACACAGCTATGACCTGGCACAGTCACAAATAGAACTCAAACCTTCCATCCCTGTCCCAAGCTGCCTGCTGTCCCTATGGTCCCTATGGAGGACCCCAGCCTCCCTGTCACATCATCACCTTGTCTGCCAAGGAACACTTCATGAGCACAGCCTCAGGCTTTGCCACAGAAACCATTTTATTTGTACACGAAGGCATCAACCGTGATTTCTGCTTTCCTCCGAAGGGAATAACTTTCTATCTAACTTTTCTTTCTTGTTCTCTTTAGAGACAACCCCGCTACCCAGTTTAACCTCAAAACTCACATGAATTCTCGAGATCTGAAGACAGCTATAGAGAAAATTACCCAGAGAGGAGGCCTTTCTAATGTAGGTATGTGACCCAGATTTGGGTAATTCTACCTTGTTACCATGGTGCACCTTCTAAGTGGTTGTCTTCTAATATTCTATATTGGAGGAAGAGGGAAAAAATAATCCATCAAGAAATGACATGCAGCCTCTGTATCTTCCTGAAAGTGTCACCATGGATACGGGTGCAGGGATAGTCAGACACCAGTGCCTCAGGGTCCCTTGCTTCTTTGGCTTGCAGCCACATTCCTCAGAACTAATAGGACAGCTGTGATGACCATGTCATAGTTGGCCTATAAATACCAACCAGTTAGCACGAGGTCTGTCACTATTCCACTCGGGAGGTCCCTTCAGGGGCCTTGTTCCCATCAAAGCTGTTTTAATGGTGACTACGCCAAGGGAGGCAAGTCCTGTGTCTGAAGATGAGTTCTCTGTGGCATCTGAACCTTCAGAGGGGTGAGTGGCCCTAGAAGTCCAAGCCTAGCTCTCCATGGGGCAGCTCCAGAAGTTCCACTGTACCTGTTCACTCAGAGGAGACTGGATGGGGGGGGGATTACACCAACCATCCTCAAAGGCTGCAGAGAAGGCTGGGTCTACTTTAGGGACACTTCCAACCATTTAAGGCCAAGGGAAGTCAGATGCCAGTTACAGTGGCATAACTGTATGGAGCATGGAGAAAAACAGCAAGAAGAACTAACATCCACAGAGCATCCTTGGAATTATAAAAAGTCTGAATAATGAGTTCCCTCCCTCTCGTATCTCTCTAGTGACCAGAACATTAATATCAGGCAAATACAGAATCCTTCACAGCAGTGCAATGCTAAATAACCACTAGCTGAATCCTTGTCTGCAAAGCCACATTATCTACATCATAAGCATGACAGAGGAGATTGCATATTTGTGTTCAATTTATTGCTTATACAATGAGAAAACCTAGCAAGGCTCTCAATTCCTGATGATGTCACAGAGGTGCCCTAACCCAGTGGTACGCATTTGCAGAGAGTGATATGTTCTTCGTCCGCCTCTGCATCATCCAGGAATCCAGAGATGCCTGAGGCCCATGGGGGTTGGTTCATAGAGGAGCATAGGAAGGACTGAAGAGGTACATTGTAGTTCAGGCATCCAGAATGACTTCTCAAGGTGCTGTGCAGAGCAAGGGACGGTAAGGGTGCCACTCCTTCGTCCAGTGTTGGGAAAGCTGTTCTCAAATTCTGACAGCTAGGACTTTTCATGAACCTGCTGCAACCATAATGCAGCCATGATGAGGGAGCTGTATGCACAGCTCACAGCGCTAGTGCCATGCCCCACACTCCCCATGCACACACACATGCACGCACACGCGCGCACAAAAGCAAGTTCCACCCTTACTCCTCAACACCATCAAAGCTGCCAACCAAACACAGCACCAAGAAGCCAGATATACCACTATTTCACCAAGTCATAGCCCTTGTCTCCCTTTCATTTCCTAAACCTCCTTCAAGGGAATCGACTTGGGGAACTAAGATGAAGCCACAAGTATAGGCACAAGGGACTATGGGTAATGTAGTTTTCAGATTTCAGCCTCTCGTTTCTAGGGGACTATGGGTAATGTAGTTTTCAGATTTCAGCCTCTCGTTTCTAGGTGGAGAGAATGGGTGTTGAGCACTGGTCCACTTGGGCCACCATATTTAAGACTGGATTGAGTCAGAGATCTTATGGCATCTTACAACTCATGCACTTGGCTACGGGTGCTTAACATTACGCTGGAAGGGACTGCTGGGTGCTTTAAGCCTTGAATTCTAAAAAGCCATGTTTTTTCCTTTATGACGGGGTCTCTGCAGCCAGTTCACAGTGGGTAGTCTAAGGCATTTCTCCCCCAGTTTTGGATGCAACCACCTGTTGCTTTCAATTGGCAGGTAAGACTTCAAGCTAGGGGAGCCAAGATGCTGAGCAAACCCAGGAGAGCACTGAGTACAACTGTGTTGACTCTTAACAAGGCAACTGTTACTGAAATGAGAACCCGTTTGGGAATCTCCTAGAAACTGCGGCCTTTTATATATTCATACACACAAAGACTCCCTTTGGGGAACACACACACACAGAAGATCCACAGGATCTATGTTGAGAGCTATGCTATATGCTATGTGCAGCTGTGCTAATTCAAAATCAGCTAGCCATCTCAATATACATAGAGGGACCTATGGCTTTCCATGATAAAACTAGGAAAATTCTGGAAAGCAGGGGAAGTGGGTTGGATTAGTTGAAAATGTCCCGAGGCTCTGACCCAGTGTGAAATGTGCAGATGAGAAAAGCGTACCACAGACTCCATCATTTCTCATGACTGTGGCACTCAGCTGAAGCAGACTGTTGATCTGGAAATCTAGGCCCCAGGACATTGACTGACTTACAGGACCGGTAGTTGTCACAGCTAGGGCTAGAAGCCAGCCTCTCCATTGCTAAGAGGTATATCCCTTTCATGGCCAGCCAGACCTGTGCCCTTGGACTGGGACTGTAGAAAGACATCACTAACCATGGAAGACAGCAGGCCACACAACAGCTGAAGCACTGGGCCCACTCAGGCTGTAAGAGGCCAGGATGAGGCTAATGTCACTCCAAGTTGACCCCTCCCATCCCATGCTCTCAGACACAACAGGGACTGTTTAGGGGCCTGTAAGAGTCTAATACTGTTATTCCCCCAAGGCAGAAAAGGGGCTCTTCGACCTCATGGAAGTCTGCCTCCCCTACTTGCTAGACCCTAAAACTTTCTCTTTTCCATCGGGACACAGTTAGAAGCTCTGGGTTTTAAAGTGAAGCTAAGGAGAAACTGTATAACATTGGGAAGGAGCTGACTGCTGCTGCACAGGACACCTAAAAATAAACTGATTTTTTTAATGTATAAAAAGAAGAAACAGCCAGATGGTGGTGGCTTTAATCCCAGAACCCGAGAGGCAGGACAGGAGGATCTCTGTGAGTTTGAGGCCAGCCTGGTCTACAGAGAGAGATCCAGGACAGATAGGGCTACTCAGAGAAACCCTGTCTCAGATAGATAGATAGATAGATAGATAGATAGATAGATAGATAGATAGATAGATAGATAG
>LOEQ01005771.1:65094-88119 GCA_001685075.1 Bramus lutescens | reverse complement strand
GGAAGGAGCTCCCGCAACACCACCGCCTGAGTGTTCTGAACCAAGGAGCATTTGTAACATGTTGCTTTCGGTGAGCTGGCTGAGACACCTCACTGAAGTTTCCCACCAAGTGCCAGGCCCTGTTAACTGTCCCGGGCTTTAGGCGGTCAAGACAAGGAAGGAACTGAGCAACAGGCCCCTCCTGAGTGGTCATCAGACACCTGGCAATCTCATGATTGCTTTCACATATATTATCCCAATTAATTCCCACACTAACGCTCCAGGCACTGTTTTACAAAGGAGAAAATAGAGACTTAGAAAGATCACGTAACCTGTTAAATATTAGATTCAAAATCAAATCTATCTCAGGAATTATATAAGTATTGTGAAAAACACCAAAACCAAAACGGACAAATTTAGCAACTTTTAATTGAACAAAAAACAGTTTGAGAATCGGGTAGCCCTTAGAACCAGAACTGGGTCTTTTAGGCTGCGGTGTGGTCAGAACCAGGGCAGAACAGAGAAACACAAACACAGGTGTGTGCAACCTTTGGATTGCTGGCCCCATGTGGCCAAGAATTCACATTTCCTCAGACCAATGTGTCAACAGTAAATATAACAAAAATCATCTACCAACATCTTTAGAAAAATATTTAATGTTCACCCTTTAATAAATAAGCTAAAAAGTTATATAACTAAGTCACATTCTGAGGGCTAATTTATAAATTCTGATTAGCAAGGAGTGAAATGGGCCTAAAAGGGACGTCACTTACATTAAAGGTAGAAAACACGAAGCATATTTCAAAATCTGTCCCAGTCATAGTATTTTCAAATCACTAATTAAAAAGAACATTTCCGGATGAAGACAGAATCCCCTGTGTTCTTTCTGCAATGAAGGACGCTCGCCTTTCTTTGGTCCTGGAAGCAGAGCGCTCCCGACGTCTAGGGAAGGGCTAGGTGTTTCTCATCTGCCACGGATTCTTCTTGGGGGGTGGGGGGGCACTGCTGTCCCATGTCACTCATCTACTTCAGCAGACGCAGAAGCTGCCAGAACAGACTGCAGGATTCACAACAGCACAAATGGATCCTGCCCACTCTCATGCTTTTAGAAGCAAAAGCATGCAGCAAGTTTTCCATGCCTGATGCAGCTTGAGATGCACTGCCGATTACTGCAGATAGAAAGCATTCATCCTCCTTGTTTCATAGCTGATGTTGAACACACACAAAAGTGTTGTTATCCGTCCTGTGGCTGAACACTTGAGCAATCTTTGACTTGAGCTCAAGACTGCTGCCAATCTAGAACGTCACTCCCAGTGAATCTAGGTACATTTGCCCTCTATGGGGTGTACACCAAAAGCAGAATTTCTAGATGCCATGTGGGACTATGCCATTTTTAGCAGATTATGGCAAATGGTTTTCTGTGTTTGAACGTTCTGATTACTTCAGTTAAATTGTAGCATGTGTTCTCTCAGAATAGACGCAGGACCTTGTGGATATTACACATACCACGTATCGACACTGGCTATATCCTAGGCCCTCAGGGAACGGCAGGCTAATGTGACTTATGGATATATTAAAACTCCAGGGGCTGGAGAGATGGTTCTGAGGTGAAGAGCACTTGTTGCTCTTGCAGAGGATCCGTGTTTGGTTCCTAGCACCCCACAATGGCTCACAACCATCCTTCATTCTTGTTCCAGGGATCTGGGGTTTTCTTCTGACCTCAGGCACTAGATGTGCACACAGTGCACACACAGGTAAAACACTCCTATACATACAACAAATCTGAGACAATTTAAAGCTCTAACTAAAACAACCAAAACATGGGTTTTTAGGAAAACACATTGTGTTGACTAGTCTTATGTCAACTTGACACACCAACCAGTTATCTGAAAGGAGGGAGCCTCAACTGAGAAAATGCCTCCATAAGAGCCATTTGTAAGGCATTTTCTTAATTAGTGATTGATGGGGGAGGGCCCAGACCATGTTGGGCGGTGCCATTCCTGTGCAGGTGGTCCTGGATTCTGTAAGAAAGCAGGCTGAGCAAGCCATGGGGAGCAAGACAGTAAGCAGCACTTCTCCATGGCCTTTGCTCTGTTCCTTCCTCCAGGTTCCTGCCCTGTTTGAGTTCCTGTCCTGACTTTCTTCAGTGATAAACAGTGATATGGAAGTGTAAGCCAAATAAATCCTTCCTTCCACAACTTGCTTATTGGTTACGATGTTTCATCACAGCAACAGAAACCCTAACTAAGACAATACATTGTGCTCAAGGGGGCTTTATTCTGAAGGGTGCTCTGATGTCAGAACTCTATATAATCCAGGTGGTCAGCAACTTTTTTTTAAAGATTTTATTTATGTACATTGATGTTTTGCCTGTATATTTGTATGAGGGTTTCCGGTACCCTGGAACTGGAGTTACAGACAGTTGTGAGCTGCCATGCGGGTGCTGGGAACTGAACCCAGGTCTTCTGGAAGAGCAGCAGTGCTCTTATCCATTCAGCCATCTCTGCAGCCTCTGGTCAGCAACTTTTAAGATTGGTTTTTACCTCTCTGTGTGTGTGTGTGTGTGTGTGTGTGCAGGTACAAGCATGTGAATGCAGGTGCCTTAGGAAGCAGCAGATTACCTGGAGCTGGGGTACAGGCAATTGTGAGCAGCCATATGTAGGTTATGGGAACCAAACTTGGATCTTCTGCAAGATCAGTAAGAGCTCATAACACCCAAGCCACCATTTCAGCCCTGGCCAGCAACTTCTGAAGGGAAGTGACTCACAGTCCTATCAGAAGATGTTGGGAAGGCATCTGACAAAGTCCAGCAGCCGCTTCTAAGAAAATAGCTGAGTGAAACTGGAGAAAACCCACTAGGATATACCAACGATTACTGACCAACTGGCAACACAAATATGCTAAGTAACAGTTTTGGAGCCATTTCGACTACAGTCAGTTATAGATGGGGAAACATCATCGTCATCATTACTTAACACTAGAGTCCCAGGCAATTAAGGCTTCAGTAAAGAAAATCTGTCAATCATCCAAAAAGATCGGAGTATTCTTATGAAATATGATTCTGAAAACCCCCAAGACACTAGGAAAAAACTACTAGGATTAATGAAATTTAGTATTATGTTTATTGTATACAACATATATTTATGCAGAACCAATTGGCCTTAAAAAAAGAAATGGTGAAATTCATTCATGACTAATAAAAAACATAGGAGTCAGTTAAAGAAAATTCTCAATATTATTAGTTATTAATAAGATATAAACAAAGTAGGTTTTTCTTCACTGAGAAAATGATATCCTATGCCAAACTTCCCAAAAATAATTTCAACTACTAATTAGATAAAGTTGGAGTAAATAACAAATTTCAAATGCCTAAGAATATGCAAAAAGGTACTGACAGGAACAGATTGTAAGATGCAATGAGACTATGCTGTGCTATACTATAAACCACTGTAAATAAACACAAAGCTATTGTAGTTAGATCCATTTGTTGACACCTATAAAGAGAAATTATATGTAATAATTTCTCCATAGTGGTATTTTAATTCATTGAGAAAAAAGTATTTAACAAGAGGGTACTAAGACTGGTACACGCCTTTAATGCCAGCACTCATGAGGCAGAGGCAGGAGGATCTCTGAGCTTGAGACCAGCCTGGTCTAAAGAGTGAGTTCAAAGACAGCCAGGGCTACAGAGAGAAAGCCTGTCTTGAAAAAAAAATAAGAGAAAGGAGGGAAGAAAGAAAAAGTATATATACTCATCCTAATATAAAGTTTTGAAGGGCAAAAAGGTATAAATACCAATAGACACATCAGACTGGCAGAAAAAAATGTGCAAATAAAATAGGCTTACACAATCTGAAAGGAGAACTTAAAGAGATGCCGGAAAGGACGAATGTTCACAAATTAGATGGCTGGGCAAACGGAAGTCTGAGAAGTGGGAGTGAGAGCACAGACAGCTGGAGAGAAACCGTCAAGGCTATCGGGAAAGGGCTCCTGTGTGTTCAGCAGGCAAGGGACTTAGAGAAATAGGTTTCCAATCATTAGAAAACACCTAAAATATAGCATTTAGAAATTAGCTAAATAAACAGGCAAACACAGTAGAATCTGGATAGGAGTCAAGATGAGAAACCACTGTAAAAGTGCAGCTGTGGACATTTATTGTAGGGGAACCTGAAAGGCACAGAACTTTGCCCGTGGCAACTTGGCAGGTGCATCCCAGCGCTGAGGGATGTAACTCATCAGCTGACCTTTACAGAGACTTCTGGGTCACAAGTACCCTTTAAAGAGCAGAACAAAAAGTGAGATCAGAGGTTGGGGGTCATTCATGTACCCTTGCCAGAGCTGAAGCTGAGGAAACCATGAACACGGAGCAGACAGCAAGCATGAAACTGACTGGCAGCTGGGAAATGCGGATTCCACCTACAACCTTGAGAGAGTGGATTCTTCTGCACATGGCTTTGCAGCCCTCTTGGGCCCTGAGCTAAGAATCCACTGGAATGAGATTGGAGTTCTAACCTCCAGGACTAGGAAACAACAGAAGATTAAGCTGTTAAATTTGTGGTAATTTGTTATGCCAATTGTTAACTATATGAGGTAATTCAAATCAAGAAACGCAAGATAATTCAAATCATCAAGAAACTCAAGATGGCCAGATGTTTAGGTGTCAGTTAACTAAAAATGAACACAAAAAAACCACGACAGCTACTAGGATCCTTCTTCCTTCCTTCCTTCCTTCCTTCCCTTTCTTTTCTTTCTTTTATTATTTAGCATCTCCTACCAGTGGGTATAAAGAAGAAAGTGTTTTTACACACTTACTGTTTAGGAACAGCCTGTCAACACACATTTTTAAAACATACATACATCCTTCTGTACATCAATCTCTGCACTCCAGAGAACCTATTCCACAGAAGCCATCAAAATCACAAATATACACACAGGAATGTTTATTATAGAAGTGAAACATAACAAAGTGAATATCCATCAACATAGGAAGAGGGTTAATAAGGGATAGTGGGTCAGCACCATGGAGTAAGACAGTCATTAAAACAACGAAGACCTGTGGGGTGTAAAAGGATACCCACCTGTTCCTGGATAAAAACAGTGAGTGCAGAGAACACATGATTTCATTTTCTTAAGGCAAACTGGCTTACCAAAAGATCCTCTCATTTTGCTCATAAACGACTTCATGTGAGTGTCAAGAAATTTAGAATTGGCACAGTGGCTCACACTTTTAATCCCAGTATTTGGGAGGCAGAAGCAGGAATATCTCTGTGAATCGAGTCCAGCCTGGTCTACATAGTGAGTTCCAGGACACCCAGGCTATATACCAAGACCCTGTCTGATAAAAGAAAAATGGATAACAACAAAGAGAAATTTAGAAGTGATCCATGTGTACAGATTTTGAAGGAGCTCAATGTGTACAGGAAATCAGAAAAGGTCAAGTGCAGAGAAAAGTATAGACTGGGTTGATGTATGCACTGGGGCATGCACATCTGGATGACCTGCTAGAGGTGATGTATGCACTGGGGCATGCTTATCTGGATGACCTGCTCGATCCCGAGAAGGAAGGAGGGAGGGAGGGAGGGAGGNAGGAAGGAAGGAAGGAAGGAAGGAAGGAAGGAAGGAAGGAAGGAAGGAAGGAAGGAAGAGGCATGGTGGAAGATGCACATTTTTTATTCATCTATTACTTTAATTATATGGGCTATTAGTCTTTCATTTGTATCACAGTAAGAGACACACTAACCCCTTTCTTGTGACACTTTCTTCCAGCACCTACCTCTAATAGTCTGTGTGTTTTGCTTATTGTGCCTCTGGCTAGAATGTACGTTGTGGCAGGCAAAGACTATGTCTGCTCACTCTCGGGCTCCTAGATTGGCATATAGTAGGCACTCAACTACAGGGGAGTGCAGAAAGAAAGGACACCTTTGACAGGATTAGACAGCTCTTCTCTCACATGAAGGGCTCAGCCCCAGGTGGGCAGGATGAGGGGAGTAAGGGGTAAAGAGGACTTTCAGTTGTCTGTTGCTATTCAGGAGATAAGATCCAAGTTCCTTCCAAATCAGGGCACAGACCTCAATCTCAGGGTCACATCCACATACCTAAATGCATTTGAGCATTACCAAATGACTGGTAAGGTATGTACACATGCCCATACACGTGGAAGCCAACCTCAGCTGGTGTTTCTTGGGAGCGATCCGCATTGTTCTTTGCAACAGGGGTTCTCACTGCGCTACAGCTTGCCAATTATCGCAGAATGGCTGCCAGCAAGCCCAAAGCATCGGATTGTCTCTGCCTCCCCAGAACCATAGCCCGGTGTTTTGTGTGTGGGTTTGGGGGATGGAATTCATGTCATCTCCATGCTTGTAAGGCAAGCATTTTACGGGATTAGACATTTTCCCAGAACCCCCCCCCCCAACCTGCTGGCCCTTTCTTTTGANTCTGCTGGCCCTTTCTTTTGAAAATATGTGTGCGGGTCTTTATGTGGCCAGAGGACAGTCCTTGAGCTAGTAGACAGGTGGTTTTGGGTGGGCAGACGTGGGTGTGGGAACCACATAAGGGTCCTTGCAAGAGTGGCAACTGAGTAAGTGCTTTCAACTGCTAGGCCTTCTCTCCAGCCCCTCTGCTTTGGAGGATCTATACAGATTTGGAATTTTGAAACAGGAACTGTTTATTCAGCCAACAAATATCTGAATCCTTTCTAGATAGAACATCATCAACAAAGTGTTAAGGGGAAATACCCTGCCCTACGGAGCTTATGAAGACAGAAGCAAATCCCTGTTTTGTTAGGTGGCAAACAGGCAGCTCTTAACATAAAATGTGAGCTGATAACAGAGGAGAATCAAGACACTGAGTACAATCCCCCATCACTACATTCACAGTGCCACTCAAAGTTCCCAATGCTTTCCAGGACAACATACAAATGTCTCACAAGTTCCAACGTAAGTTTTAAATCACACAAAATAAAACCTTAATAGGTTTATCAGAAGAGGCCAAGATGTATGTAAACTACATAACTGAGGGTATAACATTGCTTGTACCTACAATCAAGTTCAAACATAAAGCAAAACACCTGCAGTTAGGTTTGTACTTAAGCAGTTTACAAAAATAAGAGTTCACGGCTTAATTTAGAATTTTTTTTTTGGTATTTTATTAGTGCACAGGGTTGCACTAATCACCAATAATATTGAATTTTATTTACTTGTTCTTTCTTTGCATCCTTGCCAGCACAGCAGGATTCTGTTCAATCATGAAATAGTGTCATCTGCAATAGCATGTAAAGGCTAAAGCGCATAGCAGAGGAAATACATCAGGTATACAAAAGAGACACAGCACCATCTCACAGACGCAGAAAATCATCCAAGCAACTCAATGAAGACCTTGCGGGTGTTATCAGAAACTGACAGGAGTTGTAATAAATTCTGGTGCTCTACCAAACAGCAGGGTGAAGTAACAATAACGTACTAATGTCAGAGAGGACCTCAAAAGTAATCACCAATATTAAGTTTAAAGTGACATATGGTACATAATTACCATGAATTGATCACCACCAGATACATACATGAATCCAAACACCACACTGTGCTTCATAAATATGAGCAAGTATTATGCCAATTAAAAAGGAGGGTAGAGCTGGGGAGATGGCTCCATGGTTAAGAGCACTTATTGCTCTTCCAGAGGATGTATGTTCAATTCCCAGCACTCACAGGGCAACTCACAACTGCCTGTTACTCTAGTTCTAGGGATCTAATGCCCTCTTCTGGCCTCCACGGGCACAAGGCAAGCTCAACATGCACATGCATACCTACAGGCAAAACATTCATACACAGAAAATAAGAAAATCTAAGAAAGGGCAAGAGGAAAGGAATGAAAGGAAGCTTGCATGTTTGAGTTAGGAGCAAGTCTGGCTCCTTCTGAAATGCATCAGGAAGCTGAGCAGGTAGTTTCAACGAAGAACAGCTTCACTTAAATGGACTGAGATTAAATGCTGCTTTAGCTGAATCTGTGTACTTTGAAAGTCTGTAAACAGCAACTGGCAGAGCCTAACTCTACCGCTGCTGGCTCTGTGAGATGACGCGGCTACCAAAGAGTACTCGCATATCATATATGGGGTCAGCTTCATGTTCATTTTAACTCGTATCGGGGACGAAGGATCCTCAGTAACCCACAAGCTGAACATGACCACTGGCTTCTCGGTCAGCAGATACTGTCTAGTGAATGGACAGCACTGTGATGTAGCAGCTGGACACTGGGGTGGGGGGAGTTCACAAGCAACTATCAGAACATACATGTGACCACTGGGTTTTCTTTTTCTAAAATGTGCACTGAAAGGATTTTATCAACAGGATTCTCTGAAGTGTATGGGGAGCAGCTGGAACCATTCTAAACAGTGCCCATCCTTTGAGGACTATTTTCCTCCACGAGACTACCTCTCAGTAAGCATTACTTACACGCCTTCATTGTGACATATGCAAATGACACAACAGACTCATTAAAATGGCTCCCTACTCTATAGTAAAATCTGCTGGCTGCTATTTTACCAGGCAGAAGGGTCTACATTTGGTATCATTCCCTTAAAATCTTTCATTACATAAGATGAATGTAAAACAAAATTGGAGCGTTTGACTTTTTTGGAATTAAGGACGATTATCTTTCAGAAGGAGTAGAAGGCACACTGGCCAGGCCAAATAAACTGCCACTGAAACCTCTCTAGCTCTAATTCAATTTGTTTACACATGAAAACATACTTGGTCACACTCAGACAGGAGACCGGTTAATATTCCAGCACACTGCATTTTCTCTAACTCCTGAGTGACACACAAGTTTTGCTTTCTGTGGACTTTTTCTTCTTTAATAAAAGCAAGCTTTCTCACTTGGGGAAGGTGGAGCTTTATGTCACCTTTAATTTAACGATGCTGTTATGTAAATATCTGTCTACCTATTTTTTAAAAGTATTTTTTTAGGTGATTGGGAACCTGGAACATTAAAGCTATGGCACATGGATTAACATTACCATCTCTAGCATCCTGAGTGATGTTTAAGAGACATCTTGGTGGTAGCTCTACATCACTGGGTTAATTAGCTTTCTGGAGTGTACAGGGTAAGTCAATGTGGAGTTAGTGTCTGGGTCGTTCGGTAAGTAAGCTGAGTGGCTGGAACTGACTACGGAAAGGAGAATTTTCTGTGAGGACACTAGCAGACTTTCTCACAAAAGTCACCAGATCATTATTCAAGCTCAACTACAGCTGCCACGGCCTTTAATCTAGAATCAACTCAAGTCAAGACTGAGTGAGCTTCAAGTAAGTTGTTCTCTTTTGGCGGAGTTGCGTTGTTTTAAGGCTCTGAAGTCTTAAAGACACAGTTTGGTGATAGTGCTAGACTAGTACACAAGACACTCTGGCTTGGGTTTGATGACCAGCACTGAAAAACATATAATAAATACCACCCCCCAAAAAAAAAACTATCCCTGAAAAATAAGGATTCAGAACTTTCAGAGCTTCATGTAGTGTTGCTTTTCCAAACTGCGGGTCCTAGGACATGAAAACCGAGTTTACAAACAGATGTTTCATTGGCATTAAAAGGAAAACCAGACTCCCAGGTGCTCCTGAGAATACCTTAAGTCCCGGACAGAGCTGGGATCTCTCAAAACTTCAGTGGTCTTGGGAAACCCAGTGCATCTCATACTATCAGGCTGACACAGAGAACTCAGCAATTCACCAGTAATTCTGAGTTCTCTTGACCTTCCAAGGTAGATTATTTCAAAATGAGTCTAGCAAAAGCATGTTTCAGCTCCCATTTAAAAAGACAAATGGGAATTTCTGACAACACTGGAAAATACATTCCTCATTACCAGGCCAACATATACAAAGAAGAGCGGACAGACTGGAGGGTGCCGAAGAGGTCTCTTTTAGGTTCCATACTGTATGGTGGTTTGACATCATACGTCCTGGGCAAGGAATGGTGACTTGTGGGTCTGAGGATGTAGAATATTTTTGGTTGGTAAGTAGCCCAACAAAGGGGAAAGAATATTAAATTTATACATGTCTACAATTTAAAACAATTATTTGGACACTTGAAAATATGAAATACTAGGTCAGTACACATGCCATGTGCCCTGAAAGCGGCGCTGAACTGGTCTCATGAGGCGTCTTAATTGTACTGGCTTTCCTCAGGCCCAAAGTCTTCATAATAAGCATTTCCGCCTTCCCCACAGTCTGCAGCCGCTAGGATTTGTTACTTTGCACTTGTATCTACTGTGTCTTATACTCCAGGCTCTCTGCATCCCTGTTAGCCCACTAACAAAAGCCTGAGATATTAGAGCATTTCAGTAGGTTCATTGCAAAGTGATGACTAGGTTCCAAAGTTGACAAGCAGTCCAATTCACGACACACCTATGAGCACATTAACTATTTTGTACACTTTATTTAAAAACAAATAATACACTTAGAGCCACCAAAACTGGATATCATTATTAGCTTATCCATACCCTGAATTTACAAAAGGAACTTCTTGCACCACAAAAATTAGCATTTGGATTTACATTAATTGATATTATAACTAAAATTTAAGACACTTGAATATCAAACAATCTGGCCCAGGGATCACCAGTTGGGGGGTTGGGGTATGGAGAGAAAGGGTTATTTAGGGTTCTGAACTGATGATACCCTGAGGTTCACGCCAGTAAACCGATATTGAGAAGACATAAAGTGGTAGATTTTTAGTATTACAAAGAAGTGGTTCTTCCTAAAAACAGGCATTGGATCATACAGTTGGGGCAGGATCGGGTTACTCCTTAATCTGGAATGGGGAAAAAAAGTGTGGTGGGGGCTATATTAGTTTTCTCACAAGAGGCCGACATCAGCCAATGAAGAGGAAGCAGGAAAAGTGGGACATGGCCGACCAAAGACTTCCTGATACTGTGTTGCCAACTCAGCAGCTTTCCACAAGTCACTTCAAACCCCAGTCTCTGAGACCCTTTCAGAAAGAGCTAACGTGCAACAAGGAAAATCATTCTACATTAACAAGGCACTCACTGGTTCACAGCCTGGAAAAAACCCAGGCAGACATTAAAGTTAATTTAAATTAACATGAACTTTCTAATCTGCACCAGAGGGTGATGAGCATGTGGTCCCAGTTAAATGAAATCTAACGCTTGACTAGTCAAGATCCAGAAAAACTCCTCAGCACCACTTCAGAAACATTGTTAGAATAAATAGTGGGATTTAAAGATCTCTTTTGGTCTAACATAAAACTCTGCAAAATTAAACACCTAACAACAAAACTGATGTAAAGGTTCTGTTAAATACTTGTTCAATGTGGAGTCCTTCCCACTGACACGGAGACCTAGACGCATGCTTGATAAGGACAATTACAAAGCTTCCAGTGGCAAATGCAAAACTGATTCAAATCGTTTACCTGCTAAACAGAGACATATTCATTTTCTGATTTTCGGAAATGATACATTACACACACACATACACACACGCACACATGCATACAATGAACTTCATCAGATATTACTTTTGTATAACCAGAATCCCAGTGTCAAACACTCTGAGCACTGCAATATAAACAAACAAGTAACACAGTCATGGAGGCAACTTCTAAGCCAGTCAAGCGAGTAATTATATACCTAAGAGTGTGGTAATAACTTTCAAAGAACAAAGTAAGCCAAATAAAATCATACTTTTTTTTCCAGGTAAACTTTTTGCTGTTTTGAGACAAGGGCTCCTGTAGCCCAGGCTGGCCTTGAACTCCCTATATAACTGAGGATAATCTTGAACTTGAGATCCTCTTGCCTCCACCTCTCAGTGTGCTACTGTGCCTGGAGTTTCAGGAAAATTCAGTAACAATTTGATTCCTGATTTAAAATATTACACAGAACAACCAGGGACTAACTCTTTCCACTCACTAAGCACACTGGTGGTGTTTTAAGCCATCCTTGAGGAAAACAAAACAAAGAAGCAAAATCCTAGACGTGATTCTGGATGTCTCACCTGCGCTGTGACAGCACACCAAGATGACCAAGCCTGACAGCAGCACCAGCACAGACGTTCCAACTGCATCAGCCATCGTTCGACTCAGAATGGCAGCAATGATAATGAGGTAGATATGAGAGAGACCACTGAAGTTCTTCAAGACTATTCTTAGGTGGAATTGTAATTAGTTCAAGTGTTTCATCTAAAAACAATTTTTACTAGTCCGATCCTCATCATATAAGAATTTCATGGCATACTTTTTGAGAACAGGGGGGAAATATATGAAGTAGTAAAAGAAGCAAGCTTTAAAAAATTACATCAGTGAGAATCCCGTAAATCTGGGGAACCAATAATTTGTTATCGGAAGTTGATTTTAATTCAAAAACAGCTATTTGTTCTTCACTGAATTTTCTAGGAATTCACATTCAAAACACTTGGAAAGCATTTAAGGTGCTCCAAAGAGCACAAAGATTATGCATGAAATGTCCCTTGAAGTCCTAGAAGTTGAGCAGTTACATTAAAAGACACTGACTGTCACAAAATCAGGATCTTCACAGACTGGCGCGCACACACACACACACACACACACACGCTTCTCTCATGCTCTCTCTTCCCCCTCCCACCTCAACACAGATTCAGTCTTCACCCTCGCTATAAGGCTGCATTTGAAGGTTTTAAAGGCACCTCTCCTTTCTAGCTATTGCCTTTTCAATGACACATTAGGTCAAAAAGCTTGAATATTCAATGGAAACAGCTCAGTGCTGAGAATGGACTTTGTTCAATTCACATTTGAATAGCCAGGTTTTCTTACATTCAGATTTTAATAAACTAGAATGACAGTCTTTAAAACAAGCATGCTAGCCTATAGTGAGTATAGTATATACAGTAATTTAAACACTTAGAGCTCTATATTATACTGTGAAAGCAAACAGCACAACACTCGCCATACTCATCAGCCTCTGAGTATACGACCTCCAAACGGGAGAACACAAACAGTAAAATGCACCCATGGTTTAGATATATATATATATAGTCTATATATTATATATATCCATATAATATATATAATATATATTTATAAAATATACATACATTTTAGACATCTTTCAAATAAAGAATCATTATCTCCAAAAGAAATTTATAGCAAGAATACTGAAGGAATGGAAGTTAGATAAACAAATAATTTCTCACAAAGTTCATTATCAGTGATACAGTTCAATTTTCCCCTTTTAGTTACAACTAAATGATTATAAAAGCTAAATACTTTGCATAACTAATTATCTGTTTAATGGCAAAAATTGATAAATTTGTTCAATAGAAAAATACTGAAGGTCATTATATCACTTATTTGTCTATGGTTTGAGTAGCAAATGAGCTCCATGTGACAGCTGCGTTTTGAGAAGGGTACTAGAAGCTCCCAGAGACGTATCCACAGCACATGAAAATAAGGCAGGAGCCTAACCCACCTGCTGATTTTCATACTATTCCCAAACAGCTGACTCAATATTTACAATCCAGTAAATATTTATGAAAGCATTTCGGTGATTTTGAATCTTGAAATTTTCATTTTGTGAATGTTCATTAGGACAGGGAAAGTCAGACAAATGTCCATGCTACCATCGGCTGGAAGACAGCTTTGGCTCATGTCCAGGCTGAGAGCAAACAGGGCTAGTTTAGAAGAATCTCTCTCTACGTACAGTTTTCAATGGCACAAAGCACACTTCCTAAAACCCTTCGGCAGTCCTATCATTTGCATTACACTTCACCTATCTTAGGATTGTTTCCCACCCAATCATGAGGCACAGAATGAACAGGGCAGCCTCTCCTGGATTCCAGAATGTTGGTGACTAAGACATACACTGCAGACTTTGGAAAGCAATGAAAGCAGTAACTGTGGTCATAAATATACTTCTAACTGGAACCTTCTAACAGTCTACAAATGTCAGGTTAGAACACCATTTTGTGAAGGATGGAGAGATTTACCCATCACAGTGTAAAATTTTGTATCTGGATAAAACATAAGCATTTAATTCAGTTCACTCGTGCATATTAA
The DNA here is from genome assembly GCA_001685075.1 of Bramus lutescens. Classification (NCBI taxonomy): domain Eukaryota; kingdom Metazoa; phylum Chordata; class Mammalia; order Rodentia; family Cricetidae; genus Bramus; species Bramus lutescens. The sequence continues at coordinate 74,115 of LOEQ01005771.1, read as the reverse complement.
TTTATCTTAGGTTTGTTAACCAAAGCACAAACATAAAATGTAGATTGTTGAATATTACAGCTTGTCTATAGAACAACCAGGGAAACTTAGCATAATAGGTCTTATAATGTTAATGAAAATTTGCCTGCACACTAGAGAATTCTAAAGGCATCTGCCTTTAGAGAAGAAAAATTTTAAGTCAATTATTACCCATATCACCATGAGAATGCTACTTCAAAGAATAGGTCACTAGGAATGCCACAGCTATGGCAATGGAATCATTATAATGGGGTTATAACATTTGTAGGTATAATATTTTTAAGACCTAGAGCCTATGATGTATACATTTTGGTGAAAAGGTGGACATTAATTTACTTTTAATATTTATATTCATCTCTGTCACTTCACAGAGGAATGTGAAGGGCATGAAGGGTGCCCGACAGTTACAGGAAGGAGGTCTGCACGGGAGGGCACCAGGTGGGTCAGTAGGATTCTGAGTCTCCCAAAAGCTGACTACATATGGGTCACAGATAAATGTGAAATCTGCCATTTGAAGACATTAGATAGAGCACCAGATCACTGTTCATTAATATGTGTGTTCCAATTAAACAATAGGTGAAGGGCAGGAGAAGGAATCTCACAGACATCACAGGCTTCAATAACGTCTTCCATCTAGATCTCCATGAAGTTCTCAGAGATGCTGGTGGTAGACTCAGGGTGCACAGGGTGCACTGCTCTATTAGCAGAGCTGGGAAAGCAGCTGCCTGAGAACCATGCGCTCTGGACTAGGCAGCATAATAATTATAAACTGTTTATGGCAGAGGTCAGAAAACATGAATGTGAAAGGCAGGGAAGAAATAGTGAGCATTATCTGAACCAGTTACATGGGTGTCAAGAAATGGGTGCTAATCAATAGCTTCCTCCTTTTTCAGTCAACATGAAATAATCACTCTAGTGCTATAAATACCACACAAATGAGGCAAACTTTTTAAACAAATTATTATAGAGATAGTCCCTGTTTGCCCTTAAAAATAAACAGGATCTCAAACCTGGATAAGTTAAACCCTTTAGTAAATGCCGACCCTATTAACTGCTGTTCATAATGGGTGCTTGACTAAATGGTACCTCATCTACTTTCAAAATTGTAATACAATGTAGAAATCTGCTTGCAAACTAAATATTGGTTTAGTATTTCTGAATAATATTCTTAATGTATTATTGCATCTTTTCCTCCTAATAGGTGAAATGTTTTGTCACGTGCTTTACAAGAACAGCTGAAAGGAGAGCTATGTTAGAAACTCATTTGAACACTGTCTGGTCATTATACACAATGGGGTTAGTAGAGTAGATACAGTACAGTTTGACTACTTAGTACGTGTAGCAGATGTCTCAGGGTGGAGTCTATCTAAGTTCCTGCTCTACTCATTCCCAGCCATACAACTATTAATTATCCAGTAGAGCGTGCCCTGTTTACTCAGGAAGGGAGATGCTAAACCTGTTTCGCTCAGGCCTGCCTAGCGAATAAGAACAACTCAGAAATGAAAGTGCCTCTTTGGGGGGAAGTTTGAAAGTTTTCAGGCTCACAGATTCAGCTGAGCTTGCAGCAACCTGAACAAACCTTAATTTTAGAAAACAGTTCACAAACTGCAAAACTATACTTTAACAAATGTTCTCTGTGCTCCTTCAGCAGAACAAAAGGGCAGGATGTGTTGGTGCTTGCCCTGGTCTTCTGTATCTCTGTTGTGCAGTTGACTAATAGAGAGCTAGAAGGTGAAGCTGATGAGTCACATCATACGAAGACCTTAGCCAGGGCATCGGCTCCAGCACTGGCTATATAGCATTTGGAAGGATGGAATGCTACATCATGGATCGATTCTTCAAATTTTTTCCGATGAGCTGTGAACTCTTGGATACATGTCTTACTTTCTAAATTCCATAAGCGTATTGAACAGTCATGACCTATCCCAAAAGAAAGGAGATTGAAAGGAATAATTGTATCAACATGAAGATGATAAGGACAAAAAAATAATCCACAGCTAATGTACTTACTGCCAGACATCAAGTACAGGCCATTTGGATCAACTGCCAAACTTGTAACAGCTTCTAGGTGGGCTACCATCGAGTGGATCAGTTTGCCTTTGGAAAAGGACATTGTTACTCTTTAGTGATGATTTCTTTGGTTTGAAATGCCAGCTTCCATACTACACTAGTTTCCCCAGTCATCCTCGTCTGTGTACTTCTTGGATCAACTTTTTCCTTCAGTTCAAACAACCTATCTCCCCCTCGGTCATGCTAATTAGAAAAAATAAAAATAGCTTAAATTTCAGATAAGACTTTTTAAAGCCACAATAAATTCAGTGAGTCTTACATGGTAACTAATTACTAGCCAGATGTCACTAATCTTGTGTACCCTTTAGTTACAAACTACATGGGCTTAGGACAGACAGTTCAAATTCAAAGAGACAAAGGAAAAGGGAAAACATGGCCACAGTTTTGGTGGAAACAATATACAGAAAAGAACTTTAAAAATTAAATTGCTAGCAACTAAACACAACTACAGGTGACTGTATTAAAGGCAGATAGCCTAAGAAATATGGCTGCTCATGTAAAGCTGTGCATTTCCGTAGACCGCTGAAATGCAGTCCACTGAAAACTGGGGAAGTCCCACCCCCATTCAGTCAGGACTCAAATTTTAGTATAATACAGCAAAGATCAGCCTGTGGAAAAACACACAAAACAAATGACCTGAGGGTTTTTCTATACAACACTGAATCAAGCTGTGTAATATTGAACAGAACACAGCTATTCGATAACAGAACAATTTAAAACAAAACGTAATTAGCAGCCTCTGCTTCCAACATGTTTCTATTAATACTCCTTATAGATTGCAACATCATTTTTATTGGTACTTAGTTTTGTGGCTTTAGAATATGCTATCTGCTCACTATTTAACAAACTAAAAATTATAATCTATAACAGTCTCAGCAGATATGAGTGGAGAAAGTGTTTCAGAGCCTATTCCGTGACTATAAAGCTTCCATTAGACACCACAATTAGCATATTAGTAGGTGTTTATTGTTTTAGTTTCTTGTGCTGTTGCTGGTTTCGTTTCAGCACGACACAGTGCTTACCTGTATTGTTATCATAAAACTTGATGTGCCTGTCTTCGTGAGCAGTGATGCTGATCGGGAGAGTAGGATGGCTAATGACTCTGTTTATTTGGCAGGAAGAATTGGCTGCTAAAAAGGAAAAATTAAAAATAATACAAATTGGTCAAAGTAACTTTTTTCATACAAGGAAGATATAAATACCTAAACGGACAAGAAAAAATAAATATAATGCAACTTTAGTCTGGCTGTGTTTCAGTTCTCCAGTTTCAGTGTTGTAAAACGAGCAAGCACTGCCTAAGCTAAACCACACTGCATATTTACAGCTAATTAAAAGTCAGAAGTTCCTTTTCTACAGCCTGCTATGCATGGATGTCACCTAAGACTTGACCTAGAGTCACTGAAGACATCTAAGTCTACAGATTCTATAATGTTTGCTATCATAACAGAGTTCTATTAGCTGGGCACACACCTTTAATCCCAACACTTGGGAGGCAGAGGCAGGTGGATCTCTCAGAGTTCAAGAGCAGTCTGCCTCATTTACATCTAGGTCAACTAGAAATTCACATTGAGATCCTACCTCAAAATAAAAACAAAACCACCAATATGCAAATAATCTTCAAAGTTGAATCTCAGTTCCTTCTAATAGGAGCTCTTTTCATAGAAGCATCAGAATGAGGGCTCTGGACTTGTTCCTCTTTGCATCAGAAGGGAAAAGACCACTATCTTGTAGCCCACCAGATTCTGAGCTTTTAAGGAGCATACTAATAATTGTTGTATACCATTGAAGAGTTTTAAAAGAGATTAATTACTATATTCAGCTTGTTATTTCGATATACAACAGAAAAATGTCACGTGGCTACGTGGACTAAGTTCTTAGGGTGCAGTTTTTCTGTTTGTTTTGTTTCAGTGGCTTAGATTGATAAAGTTTAAAACAAAGTAGGCTTTTTTTTTAAGTAAACGTGTTCTCAGGTTTGGGCAATAGGACACTTTATAATTCAAGCATTCTTCATAGTGACTTGGGCAGTTATGCTTCTGATTAAGTTTAAAAATGAATAGAGAGACTTTTAAAAGTTCATATACATACTTGAATCTATATTGGATTCTAAAGTGAGAATTCGCTGCTGTGTTTCCATGTTAAAGATGCTCGTATATCCTTTGCTGAATGATGCTACCATGTGGCTCGGGTCACTGCTCACTAGATCCACAGAAGCAGGGATTCCCAGTTCTAAGTCAGAGATATTCAAAGAGAATAACAATTAGGTTTTACTTGAGAAAGTACTCAAAATGCAGCAAAATAAAACAAAGTATGATTTACTTAAGTAAATCAGACTTAACATTAGATTAAGTTATTTTATAACCATTCAGTAAAGACCATTTCTTTTGTAACATTTAGCCTTAGTCTATTATCCTTAGCTGTTAAATGTTTTCTACCCACTATCCTGCTAATCCATTCATAGAATGCAAACTTATTTAGAAAGAAAATGAAAACATGTGGACCCTAAGTTTTGTAGCTTCCACTTCCACTTCAGCATAGAATAACACAGTGGGAACTCTGCATTTTAAAAACTCATCTTGAAGAAAAGAAAACAACAATAACAAATCCATCTCAGGCTGGAGTGCAGCTCAGAAATACCATGCTTGCCAAGCATGGAATGAGGCTTTCAAAGTCTAAGTGCACATTATGACTTTGCTGAAGAATAAAGGTGTTCTGTGGCCTGGAGTGTAACTCATTGGTGGAATATTTCTCTACCACACAAATACAAAACAGTATTATCAGGGGACTAAACCTGGAATTCATTTATACCAAAAACAGAATGATAAAGCCACTGTGACAGCATATTCCTCATACCCAAGCACTTGGAAGTAGAGGCCTTTGAGGTCGGCCTGGACAACAGATTCAAGGTGAATTTGGGTTATATAGCCAGGCACTGCCACAAGAAAACAAGCAAATAGAATGGTAAATATAAAATAATCTGTTTCAACACCTAACTAAAGCAAGGTAGTAATNTCTGGGAACAATGTTGGTTATTTCACATAAGTTACCAACAAAACACCCATCCTAAAACACAGTAATTCTACTGAGAGGTCTCTACTACCCATGATGAAAATTTATGAATATTTATAATAAATTATTCCAAATAGCCCCACACTGGAACAACCTAAGTAAATACCAAGAGATAAATAAATAAATTATGAAAACTATAAATTTGTACAGCAACTTTGCTCATAACAGCCTCAGTGTCTGTCAGGAGATAGATGAGCAGACAAACTGTAGCTTAATATAATACTCTCACATAATAAAGGAAATAAATGGACACTGAATGGCACAAACGTTACACTGATGAAAAGCCAGACTGCTATTTTATTGTAGTTCAGAATAGACAAAACTAATCTATAATGAGAGTAATCTTGACAAGAGGAACCATTGGCTGGGAATCTGTAACAGGGACTGACTAAGGACACAGAACAGCTGAGAAGAAAGGGTCCAGATCCAGACCTATACCGGCTCCAGGACTGCACTAGCTCACAGCTGCATGAAAACACATCCTTAACTTTGGTAATCATCACTGAAAATAAGTTATGTCTCGGTTTTTTAAATTTAAACCCCATTTTCTCATCAAATGTTGTTTTTAAGAATTATACGTGCATTGAAATGTCAAATAATGTTGCTACATTAAAAAACACCTTAGAAATTTATAAAGTCAAGTTTATAGAACCATTTGCTTGTTTGCTTTTTCAGAGTAGGATTTTCACAAAAGATCTGGAAATGTTCAATTTGAAGGACTGTACCTTGGTTATCATTAAANTTTAAATTTAAACCCCATTTTCTCATCAAATGTTGTTTTTAAGAATTATACGTGTATTGAAATGTCAAATAATGTTGCTACATTAAAAAAAAACCTTAGAAATTTATAGAGTCAAGTTTATAGAACCATTTGCTTGTTTCCTTTTTCAGAGTAGGATATTTTACAAAAGATCTGGAAATGTTCAATTTGAAGGACTGTACCTTGGTTATCATTAAACACACTCAGTGCTGGAGCAGCCTCAGTTGTGTTCCATAAACGCAGAGTGCCATCTGCTGAACAGGACAACAGGCGCTGGTGTGCTGCACTGTAGGCCAGCCCCCACACGGCATCTGTGTGGCCCAGCAGAGGGCCTCTCAGAACAGAAGGATCTGTGTAAAATAAGAAAATGCAAAACCAGGAAGAAAAAGCACAAAAGCATTTAGGTTCCACTGTAAATATTAAATAGAGCACCCAAAAACAGTATAATACAATCTTCCTAGTTTCATTATTCTTCTGAAATACTGTTGGAATTACAAGTAGCTTTAGAAATAAGGTTTGGAAATACTAAATTAGAATGAAGAAGCCAAGTATGCTTTCTTAAGAAAGCTCTATTTTAATGCTTATTAAATAAAATAAGAAGAGATTTCTGTTTACTTTAGTTTGGTAGTGAAATTAAAATGTTTTTAATGGCAAACATGACATGTTATATCATTCTGCATTAACTCAAAACTTAGAGCAGCCAATTTCTAAAGAGTTTTACAAGAGAATTTACGGCAACATCTAGAAACACAGTATAATATGAATTCATGGCAAAAAGAAAAAAAGTGCTCTTAAAACCAAAGGGCCTGTGTGCATGCGTGCATGTCTACATGTATGTGTGCTGAGGGTAGAGAGAGGACAGATAGACAGCTTGGGTTTATTCTGGAACTCACTAAATAGACCACACTGGTTTAAATTCACAGCAGTTCTCCTACTTCTCCCTGCCAAGTTCAGGGATTACAGACCTACACCACTAAACCTAGCCGAAAGGCCATTCCTTAACCTTTGAGGCCCTTTCTAAAAAATATTTTGGAGGCTTGGACTTTAAAACTAATTAGCTTCTTCTATTTTCCTCTAATAACTGAGCAAGGGAATAATGCTAGCATTCATTTACCTTTAAAGCTGTTTGCCAAAAACAGTAATGAAATATGACTACAGATGAGTTGCAATGTTTCAAGTAAGAGACAGATGTCTAACATGAAGATAGCAAGCATCGACCAAACCATTATTTCTGTCAATAAGACTGCATAGATGAACTCTTTTCTCAAGAACAGCATGTTTTTTTTCCTTTAGCATTAGGATCCAACTGTTTCCTGTATTTACAGGAGTCCTTCTGAATGAGACAAAGATATACTTCTCTTTATTAGTTTTTTATAAACATAATTTTAACCTTAATATATACTATGGAAAAAAAAAGACAACATTGTTTCAGAGCTTTGGTGAAGCACCTACCATAAGAGTCGTAGGGATCGATGTTGGGGTTGGTGGTGTTCCAGCCCTGAATCAGTCCGTCCGTACCCCCACTGTAACACTGTTCGCCATTGCTACTCATCACCACACACAGGACTGGACCTCTGGGACACCAAAGGAATCAACAGGCAGTTAACTGCTATTCTCGCACATTAACTCTACAATGTAACTTGTCAAAATTTACAATGTTTAATTACTCAAATGCTTTTCTACTTTCCAGCTTTTAACAATGATTTAAAAACACTACTGAAGTACTATTCATTTTTCTTTCTTTGCCAGATCAAAGGTTAGTAAATTGAGGCCAAATTCATCTAGTAGTCCTAGTATAGTCCTCAATCTATGAATGCTTTTTACATTTTTAAAAATTAAAATAGCAACACATACAGCAAAAACAAAACCAAGAATATTACATGAATTAAGACCCTTAGTTCAATCCCCAACAAAAACCAAACCAAAAGCCAAAAGAGGACAAAAAAAAAAAAGAAAAAAGAAAAAGCTCAACAGAATACGGTCTGCTAAACCTGAAAAAATATTTACTTTTCCATCCTTTACATTTTGTCAATTTCTGTGACAAATGAAGTGAAGACATGCCTCTCACACATAAGTGAAAATGAAGAAAATACATAATAACTAGAGAAAAATTCTTGGTTAAAAAGACAAGTGCCAAACCAGGCAGTGGTGGCACAAACCTTTAATCCTAGCATTCAGGAGGCAGAGGCAGGAACTTGAGTTCTGATACTCTCTGAGTTCAAGGCTAGCCTGGTCTGCAGAGTGAGTTCCAGGACAGTCAGGACTATTACAGAGAAACCCTGTCTTGAAAAACAAAATAAAACAAAACAAAAATACAAGAGGCATGTGTGTGAGCATGCACTACTCAGGAGGAAATCCAGGGCCTCATGCAGAACGGGCAAGCCTTCTATCTTTAAGCTGTGCACCCCCCACTTTGAATATTTTTATGTAGACTATGTTTAATAAAGAAACTATGCTCAGATTTCTTTTTAAAATGATTTTTACTTTTTATTTTTATGTGTGGCTGTATGTCACTTCTGCGCAGGTGCCCACAGAGGCCATAAGAGTGGTGTTGGATCACAGGAGCTGGGGTTACAAGCTGCTGTGAACCAGGAGGAGCAGCTGGTGCCCAGTGCTAGCTTTTCCAATACTTAAACCAAAACACCTTTGCTTCAGTTTATAATGCACATGCATACCAGGATCCCTACTTGGTATTTACATTATCTGCCAGGTTCTTTCACATTTATAAAAAAATAAATAAAAGAGCCCCAGCACTAAACAGAAAAATCATATTAAAACATTTAAGTAAAAGAATGTATAATATTTCAATCAAACTGTGTTATAAAGATGGTGGCTTAAAATAAAGCACAAACTTACTTGTGAGCCCTAAACGTATAGATAGGCTCCACATCGAGAGAAGTACTCCTAAACCAGAGAGAGAAGATGACTTTAGGTGTCACACATTTCAGTAGTGAGCGGCTTGACTAAGTCACAGTACAATGGTCAGAAATAGACCCCATGACAGTAACATCCTCAGCCTCAGGACAGAGGCACATCTGATCCCAATTATACCTTACTAGACAAACTCCCACCTGAGCAGTGGCACTTTGTTACAGGGTGTCCTCACA